>DWPQ01001662.1:0-11846 GCA_018251795.1 Perichares adela | reverse complement strand
CAACCGACGATAATAAATCATTGTTCAATGTTTGGGGACAATGTAGTGGAAGTTGTTTCTGGTATTGTTTATTGTGGAGGCTGTTGTGATCCATCGTGAGTGGTGTGCGATAATTTTACGCATCTTTTATTTTATTAATAATGAAATTGTGTAATTTAAATGGAATTGTGAAATTAAATGAAATTGTGAAATTAAATGGAATTGTGAAATTAAATGAAATTGTGAAATTAAATGAAATTGTGAAATTAAATGAAATTGTGAAATTATATGAAATTGTGAAATTAAATGAAAGTGTGAAATTAAATGAAATTGTGAAATTAAATGCAATTGTGAAATTACATGAAATTGTGAAATTAAATGAAATTGTGAAATTAAATGAAATTTTGACATTAAATTAAATTGTGACACTAAAATTAAATTGTGAAATTAAATAAAATGAATGAAATTTTTACGAAGTTAGGTTTCTACAAATACTTTTCCAGTGAAGCTACGTCGTCGCTTCCGCAAAACCCTACCATGTTTATACAATGTTATAATGAGACAAGGGTAGTTAATCGTTAGCAATAGAACAACTTCTTTATATCAGGATTCTCGTCTGTTGGCAATGATGCAATCATGCCGGTGTAATTGTATTAAGGTTTTATTTACTTAAACTAACTATAGAAATAAGTTAGTTAGCAATAAAGTAAAGTAATAAATATATCGAGTTAATATTAATGATTTCAACTTTGCTTATTTAACGTTTGATGTGGATATTCAAGTACCGGTTTTACTTGAGACTAGCCGACCCTGCAAACGTCGTTTTGCCATATAAATTATTAAACCCGCGCAGGCGTTCTCATATATCTTCAATGTAGAGACAGCGATCCGTTACATAGATAGATGATACAATCCTAAATATGTCCTAATGAGGTTAATAAGATACGTAGTTAAAAGGCAAGGGTAGCAATGTAGGTAATAAAGAAGGTACGGTAAATAATAAGTGGGTAAGATAAAAGAAGAAGACTTAATTAACTGGTTAAAAGACTCCATACGTCTTCGAGAATATTACGAAGAATGCAAATATGGTTACATTCATAGAACTACTAAAGCTAGTGTCTATCCATCTGTCCATCAGCTATCAGTCGTCCACTGTTGGACATAGGCCTGGACATGAGCTAGTGTTCTAGAATCAAACTAAGCTTTTTATTATCTATTATATGTTAATACATTGTATGCCATTATAATTTATATGCGATACGAACGTGCAAGGACAGAAAACATTGCCTTGAACACGATCCGTCCATTGATATATTATCTGAGGTATTTAGTTGCAACGGTTAGGTCGCTAGGGTTGACAACTTTAGTTAGAAATATGACCTGGTTGGGACAAACGGGTCATGGTTGTTTTTAGAGGTATTGAGGTAGGTAAGGAAACTTTACGTAGTTAACACTTCAACTTGGTAAACTGCTCCCCTGGGCGGCTGCCATGAGGAGTCCCCTGTAACACGATAAAAAAAGGTAAGGAAGCTTACCTTAACTTACCATTACCATTGAGTATTTTACCAGCGATGAAAAGAGATTTGGAAATTAAGACAATGTTGCAGTTAGCAATAAAACTGAAAACTTTAAAATATGCAATGATGTGTGACTATTCAAGTTTCATACATTTTAACATTTACTAGAAAACCAATCTATCATCAAAAGAATCGAAGTAAGGCATTTGTCCTCCGTGGTACCCCTTCGGTACAGACGTGGTGCTTCGTCGTTCGTTATCCATCAAAAGGTAATTCGAACTCAATCGAAATGTGTTTCCGTGTCTCAGTTGAAGTGTCTGTGAGCACCGAACCACTTACCATCGGGTGGCCCGTCTGCTAAATTTCGGCTATTGCGATATAACAACCGGATTTCAAACTCTTAGTACTGTTAAGCATATAATTATATAGTTACCCAAAATTATAATGCTGGTCTAATAAGCAGCTTGATGCAACTTTCACAGACAATTTAAAAGAGCTGTCTAGCTCAAATCGCATTAGACTGACATGAATTATGTTTCGCACGAAACCATAATTGCAGATAATTTATCCTTGTACTAAATTGGACGCCATTTTGCGACGGATGAATGTGTAGTGATTTACAAGTTTTGTTGTTATGTAACGCTTTGTGTGAGTTGGTTATGGCTTCACTTACACGAATGTAGATGGTAGAAAATAAAAGGCAAACGATTAACGATGAAAGGCTTGGGGATTAGACAATTTGGTGTGACGAAATTCGAAAACGTCAAACAGTACGGTGACATATGTCATCGATTTGCCACATGTCATTTTCATGCGGTTTCAAATTTTCGAATTTGTCTTCTAAAGTAATAATAACGGGTATTTAGCTGTTTAGGATAGGGAAGGGTAATAGTAATAATGGTAATTGATAACGGAGAAGATTCTGATCTTTTTTTTAATTACTTCACGTATACAAATATTTTAAACAGAAATGATAAGAGGTTTAATAATTTAGTACGTAGGTACTGCTCATTCGAAAATGAAATTTCTTACAGCAGATCTTTGATTTGAATGAAGAGTCTTACGAAATGAGAGTATGAGGTCTGTAAACTAAAGGTTTGTCCAGCGTGATGGACATTCAATTTGAGAGTAGCCCCACATGTTGCGATGAATAACATTGAATTTTTTGCTATTTTTGTTATTGTCGTTTATTTTAGCAGCCGCGTCAATAAGCACCTGTGACTTTGTCTAAGTACCTATGAAAGCAGATAACAAAACTTCATTTAATACGTAAACAATATCATAACAAACCACTTAATGATGTTTGTATGAATAGTCAATCAATGTCTATTCAAATTAAGGTCAATCTCTACCTCATAGCGGATTACACAATACGAGCTGTTCATCTTCTTCACAAATGTATTACATTATTTAAAGCGAGGATTACTTCATCCTTTCATACTGGATGAAGCCAAAAATTCACAAGTTATTTCTTATTGTTCCAGGTATGCGAAAAATTGGAGATTGGCGCAGAATCAGACTACTTTGGTCTACGAGTCTACCCAGGATCCGGACCGGGGAGATGGCTGAATCTCCGGAACCCGTTAGATCCTCATCGCATTCCCGGGGGAAGACTGGACCTGCGCGTCAAGTTCTGGGTCCCTCCTCACTTACTTATCAATGAACCAACGCGCCATCAATTCTATCTCCACGCTAAATTTGACCTTATCGAAGGTAGACTAGTTGTAGCTGACCAGGAAGTCGCCAGAAGAATTACCGCTTACATCGCACAAGCGGAGACCGGAGACTGCGATCCCGACGTACCCCCGATGCAAATTTACGAGGAGTGTAATAAGATCGGCCCTCAAGGAGAAAAGCCAGACGATCATATGGATAAAATCATCGAATACCACTGCGAAATCGCAGGGATGAGGGCTTCCCAGGCGGAGTACAGGTTGCTGAAAGAAATTTCAAAACTGGAGTCATTTGGAGAGGAGTTGTTCTTCTGCAAACCCGTCACACAGTCCAACAATGCCCACAATCTGTACAGTCACCTCCTGTACCATACGCAGCAAACAGAGGAACCCAGGGCTAGGGATGAACAAGAAATAGACGGAGGCGCCACCGTGGGGTGTTTGGCGTCAGGACAGAGCGCCGGTGGGTGTGGCTGCCGCTTGAGCACTTGCGTGGGAGTTGGACCTCACGGCATCGTGGTGTACAGACCGGACTGTAATGGCGAGCAAGAGATTGGAGTCGAAAAACAGAGGTATGTTTTGCTCAGATGATTAATGAACAAAGAAATTTAAAAATACTTGTTATTGACATTTCATGTAACGTGTCGAAAAACAATGTTATCGGTTATAAGATAGGAAAGCAAGATTCAAATGTTTTCGACTTTTTACAAGATTGTATCGTTTCCTTTGTTTTGCTCTGTTATCATCGTGAATCAGGTCAGCTTTATACATACTATCATGTTGACGAAGTTTTCAAACCTCTTAGCAACAGCTACTAAACTGAATGCTTCTCATTTATAGCATACATCCATAAAACTTTAATCGGCCTCATTCCTTATTTAAGTTCGTAGAGATGTTGAATCCTTTAGATTGAATGATTGCCTAGTGAGGTGTGCCAAAAGATTGTTCGAATATTGTTGCAAATATTTCTCGCATCGAGAATACTCTATTTAATGTTTGTCGAACATAAACCTATGTTTAATATGCGCTATATTTGAGCTTGATAAGATATGTAAGCGCCATAAACTGTGCTCGCCAGCTGCGAAAATAATTCACACAAAGTTATGAGTACCTATCATACTTTATAATTATATATTTTGTATAGATAATTCGATAAAGTAACTATTATTTCAATGAATGTAATTTAATAGAGGATTCTTCAGTTTTGTCATTTCGGCGCTTGAAGGAGCAGATACTAAACTGATTACAGGCTCTGCAACTTAAACCACTATTCGTTGTTGACACTAGAAGGTAGAAGGTAGAACCTTTCCACAAGCACAATATACATCCAGGATTAAATTGGTACAGAATCTGTTCCTCGAACAGAAATGATCCAAATAATTTACATAGCAAAACGATTAGAACGATAGGTGACTTGCTATGTGAGGAACAACAGGCGTTCGAACAGCCGATCGTCGCTACACTTTTATTAGTGTCAGCAAGTAGTTGATATATATGTTATTCTGCTTCCAGCATACCATACACAGCGATCCACCGCGCGCAGCCGTTACGTCGCATCTTCCAGCTGTCGTACGTCACGACAGAGGGACACGAGGCTACTCTGCACGTCAAGATGGCGACTTCCGGTCAGGCCGCCGCCCTCTACCGCGCGGTCACCGAGAAACACGCGTTCTACTGCTGCGAAACCGTGCGGACTGACGTCACTGAGCAGTTCATAAGAGACTTGAAGGTAATTATGTTTATTTTTACCTTTGTTGCGCGAATTTATGAGTAGATTCTTCATAGCGATCACGTGTATTCGGTAACTATGGCTGATCAGGGAGGGTTTTAGTTTGAGCACCTATTAGTAGTATTTGTTTGACTTTTTAAATACGTCTTGATTACTTGATAATGTGTGTGTGACATGAAAAGATGTTGTAAATCTATACTTCTATTCTAATATTATAAATGCGAAAGTAACTCTGTCTGTAACGTGATCACAAATAAATCGCTCAACTGATTGTGATGTAATTTCATATGGGGATACTTGAATGTTTTACGATGGAAATAGGCAACTTTTTTCCCATTTAGTTTTTCCAGGAATGTTTTACGAGATACATAAAACCAATGTTCTACAAAAGTATTTTCCTGGCCCACTCGCTGCTGCCAGGCAGAATAAACTCTGCCGGCTCTACTAGTATATTACAATAGATCCGTCAATCCGCAATAGTCAGCGAGATGTTCTATAGTCCCTAATGAAAGGCCCCAGCGATATTGTAAGACGAAGACCGTACCCAAAACTGCGACATTAATTTTTAGTCCTCGAATACATGACGAATATTAATTTTGACAACTGAAATAACAATATGATTGGTTGCTTGTCAACATACACAAAAATATAGTCACCGGTTTCGTATAAGTTCATTTGGTATCAAAAGGTACATTTAGGTACGACTTTTTTTGTCATATATTTAAATGCACACAAACGGTGAACACAAGGTCGACGTTTTACATAATTGTTGTTTCCAGAATTATGGAATGTAATTATTAAATTATTAAACGTATAATTATTTAGTTTTTGAACCAAGGTTTATTATGTGTTGGGTTTTGTTAACTAACAAGTTATCTCATCATACTAATTTACCTAGATATGACGAGTATAATTATGCTATTAGTATGTGTACTCAATGTGAAGAGGATAAATAAATATATGAGTAAATAATATCGTCCTGTTTTACATTATATTATTTGTGGGAGATAGTTATGTCAATAGATGACAAATGGGAGATCAGAGCCCCTAGATAAAAATATTAGCGGTATCCGTTCACGCTCACGCCAATTTAAAAATGTATGACAATTACAGTCCCTGCGGAAAGGTTTTTGGCGTGACACCACATCATTTTTCCGCAGAGACTGTCATACATTACCATACATACCATACATTTTTAAAACGGCGTGAGCGTGAACGATTACCGTTAAGATTTTTGTCTAGAGGCTCTTGTCGTCTGATTGTAAGCTGTCACTGTCACGTTGACAGCTAGGAAGGAACCGGAGCATCCATAGAGTTAATATACTAGAGTAGGCAAACCACTAATGGTTACTAAAAACTTGATTAATATTCAGACAGGAATGCCCGGGTTTGAGTATGTTACACAAAAACAGTAAAGGAATAATAATAAGATATAACTATAAGTGTTCTGTGTAACTGTGAGTAGGAATATATACTCCCTGGCAGTTTCTTGCCGTTTTCTTTTCTAGGACTTAGTCACCGTAAGGATTTGAAGAAGCGATGGCGTAAATTGACTTCCGAAAAGTGTTTGTAAAATCTTTTTCTAATAAATAAATTTCATTCTTCCAAGCCATCGGCCTGCCTGTGAGTGCGTACGTCCACTTTAGAAAGAGACAGAATATGAGAAACCTATATTTTTCTTTGTCTAATACGCGCTAAAAAGGGAGATAGACGGTGCGCTTGGTTTGTTGTCTCTGGCTGGATCGCTCACTCTGTTATAATTTGTCTATCGGAACATACGCCTAAAACTGGCACTCCGACTAACGGAAATATGTACAGTATTTTGTAGTTTCTGACTAACATGTCGAATGGCGAAGGACCTTTAAACTAGGTAAACACGAAGACGTGTTTATTTGTTATTTGTTTCTGATGGACATTTCGCTGTGCCCTAGCGGCCTTTGCAGCTTCAAGCGGACAGAAACTAGTTGACAAGAACTTTTGTTTAGTACGACGATAATTAAAAGAACAAAGGTTGCTTGCTGTTTTTCTGTTAGTCATATGTATTTGCGACTGTGCAATGATAATTTTGTATTGTTCGACACTTGTATTCATGTATTGAAATATATTAAGTGAAACACATGTGTAAAATTAATTATAATTAAATTATTTACACAATGATGATATCGTACTGCGCATTTATATTATAGACTAGTGTACGCGACACACTTTGTTCTGCCCGGAAAAGAAAAGCAGCGATTGGTCTAGGACAGCGGTTCCCAAACTTATTTTGTGTACTGGCCACTTTGAGAATAAATTATTTTTTAGCGCACCTATTTTTTCACATACTTAAAAACCAGTGCACTTCAAATTAAATTGTGAGCTATATTAGCGGAGATTAAACATTAAGTCGTCACCGACCACAAGTCTCTGCAACGCCCCCATTTTTTTCCTGGGTCTCTTACCCCTTAAGGTCTGCAGCGCCCACAAGGGGGCGTTATCGCCCGCTTTGGGAAAGGGTGGTCTAGGACAATGTTTTTGTAGAACATAAATAAAGTATATTTTCACTGCTATTTTCATAGTCACACCTTCAATTATATGAAATTTCATCACTATCGGTTCACCGGTTTTGCCGTGATCACGTCTCGGATAAACAGACAGACAGAGTTTCGCATTTATTATTCATGTTGTGTTTTTGTCTACTAGAATAAATTCATGGATCAAGACCCCTTACTAATTAAAGTTATTTTTCCAAATATTATTATTGAACAGAGCGCTGTCGTGTTGTGTCTTTGTCTACTAGAATACATTGATAGATCAAGGCCCCTTGCAAACTATAGTTATTTTTCCAATATTATTATTGAACAGAGCGCTATAGTATACATTTTCGCAAAACAACCTGTTTGTACCCACCTAGTTATTTATACCGTCCGCATGAATATTAATATTGAACTTTGTCCGCTAACTGTCACTCCGGTTTGCCTATTACCTATTCAAGGGGGGCGTGGCGGCCATCTTAGTGATTAGCATTGGTTTTAAATGTTTGTACTTGTTAATTCGATGCGCTTTAATTCGTCAGTTATTAAACTTCAAAGATTGTGCTAGGATTTAATTTTTAGATTTGCTTTCATACTCGCGATTTTTCTTCCTTCTATAGGAGGTCGCTGGTGTATTCATGTTGGTAGGATTTTTAACCTAGTCTGGTTTAATTACTTACCACACCGTACCATAAGACATGTATACATACTGTTAGGACAGGACGCATTTATAAATAACTAGCTAATCCCATAAACGTGGTTTTTGTCATTTAAAGTATGTACAAGTCTATGTTCTTTCTCAGGCTCTATACTATCTCTATGCCAAATTTCATTAAAATCGGTCCCGTAGTTTCGGAACCTATTCGGTACAAATAAGCAAACTAATCTTTCCTCTTTATAATATTAGTATAGAAGACACAAAGCACTTGACTGCAAGTTTCACTTTATTTATTCTCTTTCGATCTTTATTCCTTTTCGAATGATATGTCATCGATGTCATTTCACAATTAAGACTTTTAACATTTAATATCCAGATTAGCATTTGTAACTTTAAATAACTAAAATACTAATCGAATAATACTTTTAAAATAATATTAAATTAATTTTATAACACTAAGAATACATATAAGTACATTAAATTGGAAAAATAAATCATCCACTATCCGAAGAAAACATATATTTTGCCGATAAATTACAATACAATAAGAGTTAATAGTAGGTAGATATACAATATGCATTATTTGCGTACTTGATTAAAAATAATTTAAATATAATATGTCAATTGTTGCAGGGCACGATAGCGTCGATCTTCAACGACTCGTCGACGCTCGGCCGCCGGTACGTGTTCGACATTCGTCGGACGTGTCGCGAAGTGCACGACCGTGCACGACGGGATGCGCATGCACGCGCCGCAGCGCACGCAATGCACGCGCCGCGCGCACGACGCCGCTCAGGGGACGTCCCCGACCAGGTATGATATCGCAATAGAGTATACACAATTACATTATCCTGACGAAACCTGCACACCTGAGAGCTCTCCGTAATGTTCTCGAAGGTGTGTGAAGTCTACCAACCTGCACTTGGCCAGCGTGGTGGACATAAACCATCTCAGTGTGAGGGGAGATCCGAGCCCAGAGACGCGACAATTATAGGTTATGATGATGAGACAGTATCCTCTCTTAACCGCTATGAATTTCGATTCACAAATTATATGGATTTGCGAACGCAATTCATTCATCAGATCAGATTAATCCATTTAAAAAAAAAGAAATGGAATCCAACTGTCAAAGTGACTGCCCATAGATTAAAAAGAAAAAGATATTGTACCGCCAGAACTGGGTATCAGGTGATATCTGTAATGTAACTAATCTCATAGTGTAGCCAGTTATAAAAATATATCTGCTAAATAATTATATTATTCCACTCATGTTAGTCACGGTTTAAAAATACACTTTTTATATAATAAAAAATATTATTCATGTAGGGATTTTCTGTAGCAATGTTAGTAGAAACGAAGTTAGATTTTTTTTTTGTTATATAATGTATGTCTGTTTGTTTGTCTGTAGTCCCGGTCCCGTTCGCGCAGTGGCAGTGGGCTCGCGTGCCGCGTGTGTATGGACGGAGCTATCGACACGCTGTTCCTGCCGTGTCGACACGTGTTATGCTGCCACGAATGCGCGCCAAGGTATGTAGTTTTTTTTACATAAAATATAAGATAAGTTGGTGCTTGACTACGATACCACCTGATGGTAAGTGGTTATGCAGTTATAAATGGTGAAGTGCACTAACTTAGTAAAAGCCTGCTCACTTTCGCCTTGAAAACACTCGCATTATAATCGAACGGGAACAATGATGCCGACAACTTATTCCACTACTGTAGGCATGACTTCCGGATGTACTGTTTTTATCATGATAGACATATTATGTCGTCTTCAAGTCGAGGTTTGAACAGTAAATAAAAATACTATTTCGACGCTACATATTGGATTAACGGGACTTTGTTCCGTTTTTACCTAGTCAAACCCCCTATCAGAAGTGACTACTCTTATTGGGCAGTGGAAAAATCTAAAATTGGACATGGCAATTTTTTTCTTAAACATAGTAATTTTGGCATTTCAGCAGTATTTGTATTTATGGTGATAATATAACGCAAGATATGAAATGTTTTACATGTTTACATAATTTTTTTGTCGCTGCAGAAAGTAGATACGACCCTTCATTATGATGAAAGAATGTAGTACAGAACTCCAATAAACAGTTATCACACATATAATAGCAACATTCATTACCTTGTCCACAGATGCAACCGCTGTCCTCTGTGTCGGGGAGAAATAGAGAAACTGATGCACATATTCCTGCCAGTGGAATTCCAGAGAAGTCCAGGGGTGATCATAAAATGATCAGCCCCCTGCACGAGCTCTCGTCCCTAAAACGACGCATGAAACAGAATTGGAACAACGTCGCTATTTTCGAAAGAAAATCTTCGCCGACGTGGCATACAAACGGTTGGAAGTGAACGCAGTGGCTTATGAAGTGTAGAAGTGACCTTATCCAGTGGATCTGTTGGTGGCCTTAGACTATTGTGTGTGTAATTGTCTAGTCAGGACTGAAACGTTCGACTTTGTGTTAATATTGCATTTTTATAATTAATATTTGTACTTTTGCAATGGTTTGTTTGTGGCGAACCACACGCTGATGATACTAGATAATTCAGTGTTGAACTTTGTTCAAATTAAATTTATATTGTTAAGTAATAAGTGAAAATTCCTTCGTTTTAGAAGGCCATTTGATTGGTTCTGTTACTTTCAAGTATGAATATTTGTGATAGTTTCACTTGATGATTCTTAAAAATGTTATAAAATTACCAAAAACATCCGTATGTTTAAGTGAACCTGCATTTTTATATTTCTTCCTTAGATTAAACTAACATCGTCAATTTGTTAACGTTATATCTAAGTTTAAAGTAAACGTAAGACCTGTGGTCTGTAAGTTATTTTATGTAAAGCAAAAAAAGAAACAAAACCGATAATAAATTTTAAGTTTACTATTAACTTTCTGTTGTTTTTATTTATTTTTTACACTTTGTGGTACAGCAGAAATATTGTGTAACAAAAATATGATCTTATCGCTAAATAGCGATGTCTTCAAGTTGTCCTTGGAATGATGAATGGAATAAATTAATTAAAAGATATGTCAGGTTAGTTACGATTTACTGTGTGACAGTAAATAATATTTAATAGATTAGTTCAGATAATATCAAAAATATGTCTATCCATATCTATATCCCTAAATATAATTGAAAGGTACTTACTACACAGATAGATACTAAGTAATGTATGGGGTCAAATCACGCAGTTTATTAATTTTGAAAGACTAAGTAAATAGAGATTTATGATTGTTGCTTGAAGACTTCATATATATAAAGGAGTCACTAGTCAGTGACGTACCTATACTGAGATCTAAAGTGACGAGGAATGTCTAAAACTAAGGATTCAGAGCTGAGGTTTATGCAACCAATACTCCGGTAATTTAAAGAAAATAAAAAAAAGAAGGGGTCCTTTCGCCATTTACAAAACCAACATGCTCAATTTTCTATATCGGGATGTAGAAATATGTACACCGCCATCAAGCTTAAAAGATGTAAAAACATTTTGACTACTTCGTTGATGTCGTAAGTCAATTGAAGATGGCGCTGTTGGAACCCAAATGTGTCACATTATTGAGAGTACCAGCGACATTTATGGAATCACTGAATGAAGTAATAATGAGCGTGTATTATTTCCCTTTTCTGGTTCAAATACATGCACGAATTAAAATATACCGACTTACAATTTGTTAATTGTAATTGTTTGCGAGTCTATAAACACTACAAGAACGTAACGTCATGTTTACATTTGCGAACATCTGTCATGCGCATGCTTAGCCAGCATAGGTT
>DWPQ01001661.1:0-11848 GCA_018251795.1 Perichares adela | reverse complement strand
CATAAAAATCGGTCAAGCCGTTTCGGAGGAGTTTGGCAACTAACACTGTGACACGAGAATTTTATATATATAGATTGATTTCTCCTTAGCGCAATGTCTTGTAGATATTGTCCTGGCAACCTGATATTCCTTATTTAACATTCCTCTGGTCTCCTCTGAATATGCTTCTTTTATATGTCAACACAAAGTTCTTCAAATATTCAACGCTCATCACTGTCCGTTGCGTGGGAGGTTTATGACCCGTCAATCATCGTCCACTAAACGAAAGTGTCAACTCTAAATATTATCACCGTAAATGCAAATGGCCTCTAAGTTTGATATTTAACTTCCAATATCCGGTGCGATTTGTTCCAGGAGTATTTTAAGTGGTTTACGCTCGTAAAAGTAACCGGTATGTAATGGATGTTGAATAAATGAGGGTCGCGTTTAAGGAACGTTGACATGAACACTGCTTTTGCTGAGTCGGATTTTAGAGGGAATACGTAATGGTACTTAGGGAGTTATATATTTCCTTGTACACCAATACTTTTTCGAAATGATAAATGAAGCAAAATATCACGTGTATAAGTATTGACAAAATACCCAAATGATTTTTTTTTAATTATGATTTTAAACGACGAGAAAGGTACCACGAGAACTCGAAGGAAAACGCAAAATTGTTGATAAGACATTATGAAAATAAACAAAGTCATTAATACTAATAACAGTTAAATTATAGGCCTCTCTTCAATTTACAGCAAATTTAATCACATAGAAAAGTTTCTGCGTCTATGCAGAGCCGGAGAGATGTCCGCTCCCCTCTCTGATCAATCATCTCTCCGATAGGGTTGTAACGTAGCTGGCGTTCATTAATCGTGAGAATGTCGGTTGCCCTGTTCAGTTGCACGTCATCGGCTCCTAACAACGTCGTGAAACTGTCAAATCGTCACTTCGGTAATGGGGGTCTGTCAGCGACTCGACCCCCTTAAACTCTCGTTTCCGTCCATCTAAATGCTATTTTGGGACGGATGTGTCTAAGAACTGGAATAGTGGCGTTTCGGGATAGAAACATCCGATTATCTCGATTTTTAACATCGATTAAAAAACGTAAAAAACATCCAATTATGTTTTATACCATCAGTCGTGCTTTGTTTTTAATTTAATATTGTAACGGACATTATTATGTTTGATACATATTTATTGAACAATTAAATTGTAATTGGTGTTGTAATTATAGTAATTGTTGTTGATTGTATGAATAAGGTAAACAATTATCAACACGAAAAGTTTATTTTATGCGGGATATTCAGTTCTCGTCCGCGACGATTCAATCAAGATTTGTTTTTACTGGAAGTTGAAGGATCGTAAAATGGCTGCGATCGTTTACAAGTCTATAGTGTTCCCCGCTGATCTTAGAATAAAGTTACGCACGTAAAATATTAAGTCAATCAACAAGTTAATAGCCTCTGCCCACCGTCGGGGGTCGTTTTAGCTGGTGGGTTTCTAAACGGCTTATTAAAAGTAAAATATACCCAGGCCAGGTAAAATTAACTTGCTTTCAACGAAGTGGTACTCGGTTCATAATATATTTTTTTTATACCTGCAATGTTTTGTAGTACCATTACCTATTATATTGTTTTGTGTTAGGAAATTGTTAAAACACCGAGTTATTTGTATAACTTTAGCGGTGAAGACATCGACGGCTGACACTGTTTACTCTCGTTAAGGATACGAGGTGTGGATGACGTCAGTGACTATCTCGTGTGAAACGGAGGGAGCCACTTAAAAAGATATCAAGCTCGCTACAAAAAACGCTAAAACATTGAATCGTAGGCGTTTGAATGTGGAGTGGGTGTCGAGATGACCGTAGTTTAGTTTAACTACGAACATCCGCTAAATGACGGGTTACGAGTGTTTGAGACGCGTGACACATTGTTGGATCGCGGCGCGGTTTCTAATTACGAAGGGTCACCAAGGAATGCTCTGGGCAGGTTCAGGTAACAGTGAGGGAATAGGAAACTAATTGATGAGTGAAATGCTTACACTATAATCAAATTGTAACATCGAATTCAATCGAACAAAACACAAACAGTAGTTTTAGTTGGAATTCTCAGTCTATTTTGATATGTAACGTTTTCTTTAAATAACAATAATTAATTATTTTAGAGATCGGTGGCTCGAGCCCAGCTGTGGGTCAGTTATGCTTCGTGATGAATGTATAAAGTTAACATTTAACTTGAATTTTCAGAGTCCATCACTTTACTATACGAATAGATCTACTACCGATCGAATTATAAATAATAAAAAATAAGTTATCAAAAGATGACGTCTATAGCATAGAACAGGACCTCCAGATATGTAACATGTGTTCGTAGCAATGACGAATTTCAAAAGCTTCAATATGTATGGAGACAGTATAATGAATCGATTACTATTTTGCTCGATTTTGACGTTTATAAATTTCATTCTCGCTAAATATGTACATTGCCAAGCTCATAATTTAAAGAGGACGTGTGAGGTCCTACAAACAATAAACTTTAATTGATCGAAAACTATATTTTGTATTCGTTTCTCCTCCGCTCTCCGTGTAACACTGCCGTCAATAAAGATAATTATAGTATGCTTTCCCTGTTAATTATGTCGCGTCACAACAAAGAAAGCTCATCCCCGTTCCGAGAAGCTGTCGGGGCTCGTACGATAATTTATCGCAAATCCCGCGGAAGCGTGTCAGTTGATCTCCGAGCGCGCGACATTTGTATCTGGCGTATCCTGCGGACGGAAGCGCGGATGTTGCGTCACCGCCGGAAATAAACGCCCTCTGTGTCACTACCACCACTGTCATCGCGATACTGACTAATGTCTGACCGAGAGGCGGGGCTGTCGAGCAATAGGCATAGGATCAGCCGCTGATCGCCTGGTGACGTATGACAAGACGTTGGGTTTCTACTACGCAGTTACATTGTGTTAGTTACTGATTATTGTGTATTATATCGATTAACTACTACGAACTATTTATGTACTTATGTATTAAAGCATTCTCATATGACGGAGGCAGTCAATCTCAAATGAGATCGTGCTGAAATTGAATGTCTTAACGGAACTCCCTATTGCCTTGTTTTGTTCAAGCTTCACTATATTGCTATTTTGAAATAAAACTAGTTGTTTATCATTATGGTATCTATATATTATCTTTGGGCATAATTTAAAGCTTAACTACAATTTAATATATTCGTTAAAGTATTATCTGTAATTATGCTTTTGTTTTACATCCGCCGTTCATTAACATAGCCGCTCAGCGCATCACTTCTCTCTTATGAATTATCATAATTTGTAAAGTTTTACTTATGAAGACGCGGTCCTAACGACGCAGACACGCAGGAAATGAGTGTCATTAAACAATTTTTCAGAGCGCATACAAGCTAAAAAGTCAATGTGTATGTAGAGCCTAGAACACAGTTAGAAAAAATAATAGGAGTGATCGTTGTGATTAATCACGTTCGCCCGACTACGCGACTTTGGAGGGGATTGTTCGAAACGGAAAACATAATAAATCTGCACTTATCCTGATCAATAATCACGACTTGCTGGGTTGCCCTTTCATTTCCGTACCGACTACCGAGTATCGTAAATATATCCATTACTGTACATGCTCCAAAATAAAGCGGCGCATTTGACGTAAGCGCTTCCACAACATTGGATATTTACGATCCAATCGAACACTTAATCAACGGCAGGAAGATGTTAACCGTGAGCTCGTATTTTAATCCAATCAAAATATGGTAATGGCCCGCGGCTCGCAGCGGGTCCAGTCGCGGAATCAATTTGCCCCTGCGCAATTTATAGCCATGTTCCCCAATTAACTGGCAATTCGGTGGCTTCGATTATTTCGCATAAAATGTACGGGTGTGCGGACTGGACTCCCGCATCCGGTGATTACCGCCTGCATAATTTGTGATGCGCCCGCGCCGCGCCGTCCTACGCCTCGATTTTTGTTAGATAAAAAACGGAAGGGTTCGTCGTGGCCTGCCCGCAGTCTCCGCAAAGCCCGCCTTAAAGCGGAATTCACTTGTAGTTTGTTTTTGACGACTGGCGTACAGTCTTTTGCACCTGCGCCAGATTTGTTTTTCATTTTGCCCAAGCTCCGCCCGTCCTAAATGAAGTTTTGCCAGAATTGCAAATTTATATCTTGTTGCTTTTATTTCTGTTGCGCTTGAATTTGATAAATAGTCACATTAAATGCTATACCGGTTCTTTAAAGACTTGGTCGACGTTTACGGTTTTTAGAACAATAACAAAATTAAGGATTTTTCATAATTGTGCATCTCTCTGCTACTGCGGTGAGTTAAGGTTCGTTTCTAATGTATATTGTAATGTATTGTTTACAGAACCAGCGAAAATCGCCGGGCGCGTGCCGACGGGCGGATGTGCCACTGGCGACATAATGTGGTTGCTTGACGAGCACAATCAGCCTTATGAAGGTAATCACACCCCATACAGCCACAGTCTCTACTTATCCAATCAAATTTATATTCTCTGTACGATATATGTTACTTATATAGTCCAATACACATGAAGTAAAATTCAAAGTGATGTTTAGACAGCTATCGGTTGTAAATATTTTTTTTATTTATATCACGAACTAATGGAAATGTAAATTATTACGACTAGCATTCTTTATTGTTAAGTATTAAAATAACACAGAATTCTGTTCTAATGTTTCAGACTGTGAGCAGTTGCTTTGTTTTCGCTATTACAATGGGGAGAGTGACGAGTGCGTCGCGGAGTCACGAACACTGCCGACGCGGTTCAGCCTGCCGAAAAAGATTATAGCCGCTGATTTTAAGTTAGGAAGAGGCAAGGATGGTGTTTCAAGAAAAAGAAGCGGCGATAAAGTATCGCCATTCTCCTACAACAATGAGAGTTTCGAAATGAACTCTGAAAACCTTGTGAGGGTCGAGCGAGTTTCCGGAACAAGTCAAGAAATCAAACATCTAAGCGAAAACGTTAACAAATGCTCAATTAGTAATTTAGAAAGTAAAGGGAACAGTTCGAATCTCGAACAACCAAAATGTGATCCTAGCAAATCTCTAGTTAGTAATTTATTTAACGAATCTCAATCTTTAAATAGTGAATCTCAGTGTATTGTAGATTCCAAACCGACGTCGTCGGGAGTAAAAAAGAAGTGCCCTCCGCCGGTCGACACCGGCGGTGGACAAGCTTTGAATGGCGTTAAAAAGAAAACTAAACATAATTTCGGCTTAGAATCTCCTACCTCGCCAGATACTGAGTATTATAAAATATGGTCCCCAAAGAATCCTTGTAAAATAATGAAATTTGTATATGATGTCGAAGGTGCTAATGTTCCAAGCGATGCGGAAAAATCACCCGTGCCACCCCTTCCCCCGAGACAATCTCACAAACCTTTAGAAAGAATGCATGCATTGTCTCCACCGCAGGTACCGAGGCATAGAAAACCTAAAAAATTGACGAAGCCCGAGGACGCATTTGCATTCGAGCTAATAGACACAGATGAGCATTTCTTTACAGATAGCAATATTACAAATCCATCTGAGGTTCAAGAAGTTTTGAATAACTTTAAACCAGGAGAGTTTTATAATCACGATGAGGTCAACACTGCTAACACTACTAGTTTTTTTAAGTTTCTAGAACGTGCTCATGTAGCACCGCTTGCGACACCCGAGACGGACGGCAGCTTATGTGAATCTACAATTTCTTCCGTAAAACTACCTAAACTAAGTGATGACAGAAAACTAAACGATGTACCTGAAAACTCGCCTAGCGTAAATAAAAATATAGTGTTTATTAAAGATATAGGGCCTGATAATTATATTACAACAACATTTGCGAGAAAAGATAAGGACGCTGTCACAAGCGACACCGTTGATGGTTTTCATTTAACACCAAACCATGCGAAATCTGATGAAAAAGCTCAGCATTCGTTTTTGAACGATATAAGTAATCATTTAGATTTCGAAGATGATAACAAAAACCAGGTTGAAGAGAAAGAAATCACGGTTTTAAAGACTCATAAACCGCTTACGAGGCAAAGTTCAGGACGAGCAAATACACCCACCATGATGACTGCTTTTTTAAATTCCTCTCATATTGAAACTCCGAACAGAGAACATGAAAATAATAGTTCGAACGCACCAAGCTCTTGTAATTCATCGCCATCAACGTCCCCAGTGGAGGACGGAAACAAAATGCTACCCAGTGTAGGAACCATGATAATGAATCGAAAATACTCCTGTGAAAATTCGACACCAAAACATTCCAGCTTGCCGAGGCATTTATTAAAAAATCTTGGTTGTGAAGGCACACCAAAGCATTCACCACAGAGAACACCGAACATGAAAGCGAATCCAGAAAGTCCAATGAGACCGCATCCTAGAGTTTTAACTCGGGTGGCGGCACTAGCGGGTGCGGCGATGCCACAATGTCCTCCGACGCCTACACATCATGCACGGAGACCTCGTCCCTTACCACCACCAGACCTTCATCCTCCTCCCATTCAGAACTCTGATAGTAGAGAGCACGAAAATTTCGAAATGGTGGAATTCACGAGCGAATTACGAACATCCGAGATAAGATCTCCGAACCTTGAATTCGTTAATAGTAATCATTTTACGATCGTTCATGCCGGACCTCCAGATGACGTAGTATTGAGGCGACCCCAGATGGTTGACGAGAGTGACGATAATGACAACGCAGTCGCATCTCCGACGCCTCTGAGGCATATGGCGGGTATAAGGTTGCCCTCGATACCGGAAAGAGCGTCCAGACAGATGGCATTAACTGGTGATTTTCCTGCCAATATGATTGGAGGAATAATTGAGTGTGAAGAACCATTGCCTGCTGGTGAGTTTAACATACATAATAGCTTTTATTAAAACTGATGAAACTTCAAACGTATATCTTTACTCCTTTTACATGCTTGTTATTTCGACTTCCAGGCTGGGAAGCTCGTATGGATAGTCACGGACGAGTGTTTTATATAGACCACATAAATAGGACGACAACATGGCAGAGACCTGGTGTCAACGGAACCACTCCGAGGTCACCTGCACCCGAAATACAACGACGACAACTAGATAGAAGGTAAGTCAACAGTTACTATGACCACAAACTATAAATGATTTATATTATTTAACCTAATCCATAACTGTACGACTACTGGACTCGGGTGTCGTCTGTCGTATAGAGGATTGAAAGCCATAGATCACCCTGTCCAACTGCGGATTGGTAATTTCCACACACCTTCAACAGCATTATGGAGATGATTTTAAATTACAGACGTCTGTGAGGCTAAAATCTCCTTTAGTTTAGATGTTATTGTATTTTTTAATTGTTTGCTTTTGTACGCTTACATTTTTATTTTTATCAACATAGAAATTTTTAATTCAACTTCATGGTGTCTATCTGCCACTTAGCTTAGTCTAGAACTTCTTTCTCCTTGACGTGCTTGCCAAAGAATACCTGAACGTTACACGAAAATTACTAGTATAACTAGTCTGTTAACGAATTACACGCTTATGTATTATCTTGAAATCCTGTTAATCATATTCTGAGCCAGTTAACTAAATTTGCAGGTACCAATCAATTCGTCGCACGATGACACGCACGCAGCTGGACGAGGAGGAGCGCGGCGCGAGCTCGTCCCCGCCCCCCGCGGCCGGCTGCAGTCGTGCGCACGCGCCGCACGCCCCGCACCCCGCCGCGGAGTTCCTGGCGCGACCAGACTTTTACTCCATCCTGCATATGAACCAGGTATAGACAGTTTTGTCTACGTTCATGTCACACATAAGGAATGGTAGGGCGCGGATGTGTTACAATAGAATCGCAAATGCGTTTAGGACATACAACCGTTAAATGTTTCGACGTTTTCAATTGTACCCTCGGACGGTCAGTAATAAGACGGTCGTTCGCCTTCGATGTCGGCAAAGCATGTCGATGGGTGGCGGTGACCCTGACCATAAGGTGATTCTTCTGTACGTTAGTCGGGTATTGTAATAAAAAAATACAAGTATGGACTCTGGACATGAGTAAGGGCGGATCCAGGGGGTCCAGGATTTAGGTGGACCGCTAATTTTACTTGTATCTATTATTGTCAAAGTTTATAAACTTCTGGTTATAAGTGATTGATAGATCGTTGATTCTCCCTTGTCGCAATCCTCCGCAAATACGAGTTGCAACTGGATGTTAAAAACCAAGGTCGTCGTGAATATCTGACGTATCTAACCAAATTGTCTTACACTTTCAGGAAGCGTCAAGTCTATACAACTGCAACTCCACCCTGAAGCACATGATATCCAAGATCCGCCGCGACACGTCGTCGTTCGACCGGTACCAGCACAACCGGGACCTGGTGGCGCTCGTCAACATGTTCAGCGAGACGGAGCGCGACCTGCCGCTCGGCTGGGACACCAAGCTCGACAGGAACGGGAAGGTACACTGAACGTTCGTCAGCTGTTGGTTCCTTGATGGGTCTTGATGGTGTTTGTTTACGTCATGGTTCGGCTGTAGTCGTTTGTTTGTTTGAAAATTAAAAAAAAAAGTGGAATTGTACTGTTCGCGCTAGTTTATGGTGACTTTGTGGGCATAAACAATGTACATTTTGCTAACGTTTTTGACATAATAATATGACCTGCATGAAATGACCACAGCGGCACCTACAAAGTCCAACTATGTTTTCAAACCATCCGGAAACCCATTGAAGTACACGTACGAAATTTCATCCAAATCGGCGCAACCGTTTAGAAGTTAAGTGACAAGCAAGTACATAAGAATTACAATACAATACGAATACTCTTTATAGCACACCAAAAGACGAATAAAAATACTTTAGCAATTATTGCATGCAGTGTTTACAAAATAATTATGTATCTTAAGATATCTACTCCGTTATGAAACTATGACCCAGGTAACTAAACAGAAATATCGTTATCAAATACAAACCATAATAGTTGAATGATACCAAAGAAGACAACGTAAACATCCAAAACACGAGTGCAGTAACTAATGTCACCGCCGGGAATCGATCGCGGGACTCGCCGGATGGCAAGGTAGGCAGAAAGGGTAGGGTAGGTCAGGGCAGGGTAGCAGCTACAAGGTGGTCCATATTGCAGCGTTTCTTCGTGGACCACGTGATGCGGCGCACGACGTTCATCGACCCGCGGCTCCCCCGCGCGCCGCAGGCCGGCCCCTTCTCGCCCCTGCTGCCCCAGCGGCGGCGGCCAGTAGTGCCCGAACAGGTCCCAGATTGTTTGGACTTATGGGTTCTCCTTAGCCTTTGTTTTGCGGATTTTTTTTTGTTTTTTTTTTTTTGCTTGAGGAGTACAAAAATTGTTGGTGCAATCACTATTGCGTAAAAAAATATTATAATGTATTATTAAAACATGCTTCAAATTTTTAATGACACCAAAGGTTGACTGGAAGAAAATTCCATTAACTCCGCTCGTTGTATATTTGATTTACAATAAAGGTTCATAAATAAATAAAATAAAGATTTGTTGGAATGTAATATTCATTTTATAAGTCTGATTCGTGGTTTGTTATGTTTATAATATTCTTTGATTAAAGTAATTAACTTTCAATGAATAGTAGCGAGTTTAATAATTATGTAATCGGAAAATATAATATGAAAATAACCTCCGTTTTTGAACTCCTTTATTAGGTTACAACATTTCAGAATTGCTAGCTCGCATGGTTTGTTTTTATTTTATTGTGGGATTTTCTACGGTATTAGAGATTATTTATTTGTGTTTATTTTTGTGAATAATGTGTTAGGGGAATTGCATGCCCTTACTGTATTTAGGTTTTTGGTGTGTTTTCAGCTTGTTTCTGTTTGTTTATTAGTTTTGTTTTTATTGTTAAGTATATAGTTTGTAGCATTATTGTTTTTTTGTAGAAATGATTAGTTTTGCAATTTATTTGAAATTGTTTATGGTAATTTAAGTACAGGATAAATAATTGCTTATATTTTGTCTTGTTATACTTTTTATCTTGTTAAAATTTTTATAAGTTACAGTTTCTTTTGTATTCAGGTGTCTGCACGAAGTGTATTCGCCGATGCAAGTGATAATATAAAAATATATAGTATCGTGAGCGATACACGACTTAACAGCTTGTGTTTGTAGTAAATACTTTAGGTTGGCTAAAACAGAACTTGGTGGTGATAAGAATTTTGTAGGACTAGACATTCTTCTACAAGTGCGAAATAGAATAGATAAATAATTCGTTTATATAGATAGTTAATAGTTGGAGAGAAATGCAAAATTTACAAATGATATAGCATTATCATCTTTCACAAACAAGATAAGGGAAGTTGCAGATTATCATGGGATAGAAACTCTCTGAAGGTCGGCCAAGAATCCACCCTAACGATATTACTTTTAATGTACTTTTAAATCGTTTTTGTCCGTGTGAAGCTGTAAACGCCGCTAGGGCCAACAGTTAAATGTTAATCAGAATCAATGACTTAAGTTGTTGGTTATCTGTACAGGCGCCGACTCCCCCGCCGCGGCCCCCCGTGCCCTCCTCGGAGACGTTCGCGCACCACACGCAACAAGAGATACCCGTTGCGTATAACGATAAGGTAAATTAATATTATGATACGCATTGAAATGTCAGTGCGTGTGTGTATGTTTTGTTTTGTCATATATAATCGTGGATGTTGTGAATGAATAAATGTTTCTTCTTCTTCGTCTTCTTCACGACTTGTTCACTGGGAAATTAAGTTGGTGTTAAAATTGAGATAGTATATGTGAAAGTGTTTCAGGGGGTTTCAATTTTTATTCTTTTACTCTGTTACCCGCTTAAACATTTTTTTATTTTTTACTCTTTTACAATCTTCGTTACCACTTTTGTAATTTTTTTATTTTTTACTTCTACAATCGTCTATTTTACACTCGTTTAGAATTTTCGTTACAGCTTTTACAAATTTTTAGTTCTTAGCAATCTTACATTTTTCACGCAGGAATAATTTCTGACACAGCTGTTATTTTAGTTGGTTACTATGTTACCTTCCCTAGGGTTTAATACACTATTTATAAATGTAATTAATGATCATCGTTTGGTAACCGGATAAGTATTAAAGACGGAAAGCTTCAACATTTAGTAAATATTTTAATATTCAATACGTAATTAGTTCGATGCGAACCGTTGCAATTGGTAGTACCTAACAGCCAAGCTGGCCGGTGTACATTTTGACGTATTTTCAGGACATTTTTACATATAATTGAGGTTGTACTAATTGTGTTTATGTCGTCAGGTGGTGGCGTTCCTCCGGCAGGCGAATATAATGTCGATATTGCGCGAACGTGGCGGCGGCGGTGGGGGGTGCTCCGGGGCGCTCCGGGAGAAGATCAACGCGGTGCGTGTGGAGGGAGCGCCCGCACTCGCGCGGTACCAGAACGACGTTCAGCTCACATGTCTACTCAGGTTAGTACCACTACCGGTTTATTAAACGTTGCAAATAGATAATGTTAGAGAACATTCCAAAACATTCTAGATTAATTGTAATGTTTCTCAAACAATAAGACGCTCGCAGCCCTTATTTTTCAAAAATATGGTTCATCTTCTCTTCTCTAGAGTAATTTGTTCTCTGGTTGAGCATTCCACGCTCGTCTCTCTGTCTGCGTGAAGCTGTAAAGGTCTGCGGTTAGCAAAATGTAAATCAGAAAAAAAAAATATTCGAGACGAAATGTTTTTTTTTATATATTTCAATAGCCCACAATTTGTTTTTAAACGGGTTTATTTAGCTTGCCTTGTTTATTTATTTAATTATAATGTTATTTAAATGCTGTAGGGACGATTATAATTAATGAATAATACCTATATCAAGTGAGGC
>DWPQ01001660.1:0-11850 GCA_018251795.1 Perichares adela | reverse complement strand
CATTTGTCCGCGCGACAACTTTTATAACGTCGGCTGATGGGTCTTATGCTCAGCACAAGAAGGGTGTTTTTGGGTTGGAAATTTTATCTTTGAGGGAATTGCTGAATGTCTAATTTGCAAATGGAGTCGTGTCGTAGGCCGTGCAATTTGGCTTAAGCGAAAACTCTTAGCGTGCTCTTTGCGCAAGTAATCGAGTCTAGCAAAAACGTCTTGGAATTTGAATTATGTGTTCATGTCTGGCTTCTGTGCGAAAATATTTGTACGTTGTCTCTCCGTTTGTAGCTCTCATGCCATTTAACAAGGAGATATTAAGGAAACCTCCAGGAATTCAAATATATTAGGAACAAAAGGTTAATAGTTAGGTTAGTCAAGACCGGGAAGAGTGATCAATTATAAACAATAAGTTTATTTGGATTTTAAATTGAACGGAATTAAGGTTTTTTTGTTTAAAACTCCAATACTGTAGTCATCAACAGCGTCACAATTCATAATGGTTCAATTAATGGGATCGAGGCTTCTTACATAATGCGAGGATTCAAGGCCCATTCTAGCCCAGAATGTCGTCAATTGCTGATTGACAGACTTCAGATACCGACTACAGAGAACATTATGCATGCTCCCTGCTATATTCGTAGATTTTCTCGCCATGTTTTTGCTCACGGAAACAAGAGATTATTAATTTATACTACTCTGAAAAAAAAATCTTGCATGCAGGTGATCACTTACCATCAGGTGACCCGCCAGCTCGTTTGTCTGCTTAATGAACAGAAAAATAATTCGAATGCAACCCTAGCGTAAAGGAAATCATAGGCTGCCACTACGAATCAGTAAATATAAGAAAAAAAATTATCATGAGTAGCGATAGCCTAGTGGTTTGATGGTTGGACTCGAAGGTGTGTGAAGTCTTCTTACGAACCCCAATTTGGCCAGCGTGGTGGGCTATGGCCTTAAACCCTCTCAGTGTGAGAGGAGACGCGAGCTCAGCAGTGGCACAATTATGGGTTGTGATGATGAAGGAAAATTAAATAAATTGTATAACAAACGAACACATGGATCACCCGATGATGAATGGTCGCATTTGATTGAAACTGAAATTTTCAATTTCATAACTTCCTTTCCGAGGATTCTTTAGCACTATAATACTTTCCCATTGAGAAATAGAAACTGTGAAGAGAAGTGTGTTATCTGAGAAACTTGTATAGAGGGTTGATAAACCGAACAGGAACAATGAACACTAATGAAATAACTCCTCTTGTTTAGCTCCGAACTTGTTCCCGCTCCGACCGCGTCCACACTCATTCAACTTACCAGTATAAACATTTGTTTTCTTTTCATACGTTTATTTTCTAGACGTTCGAGTTGCAAATATAGATAGGACCACAAACTGAAATAAAATTATACACTTATAATTGTACATCCCATATTTATTCATAAACTAAATGATACTCTTCCCAAATGAAATAGAATTACTTTCAATTAGTTAGGGTACTTACTGCTACTGACATTCAACATTGTTCAATTCGTGTAAAATTTGATTAAAAATTCTATGTGCTATGAATTACACAGTTTTTAAGCAAGTATTCCTGCATATGATTTTTCAAAACTTAATAGAAAGACTATTTATTTTAACTAATGTTTAACGTTCCTAATTTTTATTTTATTTAAAATATACTCTACAGTTGTGTTGCCTCATATAACACCCGTACATAACAGTGAGTAACGTTGGGCGCAGTATCGTACCGTTTAAGCTTATGATTAATTTCTTTTTACGATAAGACTTACGGTCCTGAGGGTATATTCGCTGAAAATGTCGTAAAATCCCATTTTCTGTATCATACATCAGGCTGGATGAGCTGAGTCGATAGAAAGCCCTCGGGAGAGCGGGAATATATCGATGGGTTACGCCCACTCAGGAGGAATGGCGATTGGAAATTCGACACTACTCGGATAAGTATTGTTTTGGTAAAATTATGGGATTCAGTTAATAATTAGGAGGAATAACTAAAAGTGAACGATCAATAATGAATATTATTATTATTTTACAAGCACCGGTTGCAGTATCAACAGTTTGGGGGACCGGTAACAAGTGGATCATCCGCTTCCTTCTGCAATACTTCGATGATGGATTGACGGATGTCTATAGGATTGGGCGTCGGTTACTGCTTCCTATCTGGTGGTCAACTGAGAGAAGCCTCCAGAGAGGTCTCTCTGCTCATGGGTCGACTATTGATATAAAAAGCCCTACGGCGGATCGCTAATCGGCAAACTGAAGCTCTGCCGTATGTCACGTAATTAGTATTTCATGATTCTAGAATGCCTAATGAGGTATTCGAACTGCTGTAACACTACACACTGGCCCTACGGCTATAGTTACTTAGAAATTTACGCCGTTTAATTGCGATACAGGGAATGTCTGCTAAATTACGTTCAGCTACTCGACATTTATCACTAAGGGGTCACTGTGGACTCGCTAGTAAAATAGAAAGGTGGCTTCCAATTGCCACACATTTTTACCATTTTTACACGTTTTTATTCCCGTTTCGAAACTATTGCAATAATAATGGTTTATACCTGGCACCATAACTCTTTAAATCCGAAATTATCTAGCTGCCAGTATTATCAATAGTAACTTCAGTCCACGCTTTATATTAGTTTAATAATATAACTAGTAGTTGTTCTAATGAGTTCGACCTTCACCTCGTGTGCACACTTGCACAACCTGTTTAACGGCTTTTAACAAAAGAACACTAAATAGCGGAACAGTAACATAATATATTGTATTTTGATGGGTTCTTAAAAATTTACGACTTTTTTAATGATGACACTTCTAGAAAACGGCGGAAAATGTATTCCATTATCTTATACATACACACGTCAACCCACACCGCTACAGACGAACGATGAATCGTTTGTTCCACGGCGTCCACTTTAACTACAATCCACCCAGAAATAACCGAGTGGGTTTATCTAAACCTTTTCATAGACCGAGGTGGCAGCCGGCGCCCTCGCCGTCCGTAAATCAAACAGCTCCCGCGGGCTATCTGCAGCCGGACACTCCTCGTCCGGACGGACATTGGACGGCTATAACCCGCTTCGCATGATTAGTGGGAAATTGTGCGAAAAACTTTTTTGTAATATCACTAGAAAAAGTACTTCAGAATTGTGTGCCTTTTGTAAACGATTATTTTACATTTGTCTACGTAAGTTGGGGTATTTTTTAAATGGAAACGGTGTGATTGAGACAATATCGATCGATTCTGTCAAACCCGAACACACGTGTAATACAAGAATTGGGTGTACAAACCCTAAGAAGTTAAGTACATGGATTAGCTATGGAGCCATTTCTCCAGGAATAGTTGTACGTGGGACAGACAGAAACCTCGTTATTTCAAATTTAGTTTACTTTTAAAGATACTAGTAAAGAGTAAACTTGGAGATCCTGTCTAAAAGTGCGTTTTGAAGCGTATTATAAACTTTGACATTAGCAGTTTTTATTTTCCAGAACGCCTTAAACCAATTCAATACAATTCCACTTGCTCCTATAATCCACAATTTCCACGCACCCCTTCATACTATTTCCAAACTATCAAAGCCTGTTTATCTAACACGGGTCACAGTCCGTAACGCAGGCACTGCCCGCGGCCATCGGTTCCGGATGGATTGCAATAACCTCACGCCTCCTATGGTTCGTGTTTGCTCCCGTGCCCAACGATTCGGGAAATAGCTTGGGTTTTCTGGTACTACAAACAATAGGTCATTTATTTTTTCAGTATTTTTTACTGTGACTAATAATAAGCGGCGACCGCCGTCCATAGACGTCGTGACACCAATGATATCATCGACGAGTTGACTTACTTAATTAGTCCAGTCTTGATTAGAAACAACTAACTCAAGCACTAACGTATCTATAAAACATCTATATCTATATATATAAAATTCTCGTGTCACAGTGTTAGTTGCCATATAATACTCCACCGAAACAGTTTGACCGATTTTTATTAAATGTTGTACGTATATTTGTTAGGTCTGAGAATAGGTTGTAAACTATTTTTTATATCCCTAAGTTATAAGGGGGGTCCACGCCCAACATAATTTTTTTTATTTTATGGACAACATTTTTTAATTTTTTTTTATGATGTGGCACCAAAAAATCCATAATAATAGCCCCCCAATTTTCACCTTTCTATCACCAACACCTATTATTTTACACGAACTTTTTTTTATATGGCGTAGCAATGTTGTGGTCACCTACTAACTAAATAAAATTTGAGTGTCTTAGGCATAAGGAGTAACTTAGGCTTCTTTTTATCTTAAAATTCTCACGGGATTCGGATTTACGCGGGAAAATATTTGCGACACATTGATATCCACGCGGGCAGAGCATAGCTAGTCTTAAATAAAAAAACGGATAAGAAGGCATTGTCAGTAAGTACACTTAAAAACTATTTAACACAAAGTGTAACTAACGCGGGTATTCTAGATAGTAATAATATAATATGAATAATTCATCACAAAGAATCAAGACTTGACAGAGAACTTTTAAAAGTTCGTTCAAGTTGTCAACGACTTACGAATCACTAACAGATCTAAGACTTCGGACCGACGTAGGCTTACAACGTGCTTTACCGACTGCACCGTGGTGAGTGTTTCGGTGAACTGCTTGGACTAATGCCAACGGCACCTTCCCGTCTTGAAATTGGGTTCGTGAAGATCCTCGACAGTCAGTATGCCGAAATCTTTTATGTCCTGTTTGTGCAAACTAGAATGAGCTTCTCTTGAGCTTTTCTCGGAGTATTGTACGACATCAAGTTTATAAAAAAAAGGTTTCCTTAAAATAGGTTTCCGTTCGAGGACAATACATTGCCGAATCTTATTTGCTTTCTCATCAGGTAATTCGTGTCAATATTCGTCAGTCTCTAAGAAATTAAAAAACGTCACGTAAATATCTGCTTCGTGTGGAAATCGAACCCTACTGAATGGAATACTTATCACCTTGTCATTAGTAATTTAATTCATGAACAAATCACTTTTACAAACATTAACACGTAAAAATACATCGGAGAACGCACGTAACAGCACAAAGTGATAAATCCCCACACGTCACAATCAACCCCATTGATTCTATTACGAAGGAAAAGAAAATAAAAACATAAGAGGCCCATTTCCCCAATGGCGTGGAGAAAATAACCTGCAGAAGATAGCTTTGAAAAAATCCGATATATTCATATTCTGTGTGAAACACCTTTACACAGCTCGCGGAGACTCGTAAACAAGTTTTATAATCTTGTGGAACGAGCGAATTGTGCTAAGAGCGATTCTGCGGAAGTTCTCTGGGTTTCTCAGTTCTACTTTTTATGTTCGTAGAAGGAAGAACATCTGAAGTGATCACCATTGATCACCACTGATCCCCACCATGTGTATCACCGATACGTTACATACAACATTCTTGTTGTGAATGTTTCTAGTGGTGACATCGTTGAAAATTCCCGCTCGATTTTAGAATGAAGGTTTAAAAGTAAGTTGTAAGGATAACATCGGTCATTTTGAAACCGCAACTACTTCTCATAGTTTTCATAGTTTCATATTATATTCATTTACTTTGTCACCTTTTGTCATAAACATGTCCACAATAAATATGTTCGACTTTGACTTTGACTTGACTTCTTGCAGTTATGAATTTTAAAATTGTACAGGACCGAGTTTGTTCATTCGATATTTTTATTTAATGTATAAATTTCGAGTACATGTAAATTTTACTATTGATGTAGAGATCAAAACATACTTATTCGAATGTCTCATTCTCTCTGTCGTCCATCTGTCTATTTTTTTACCTGTTATCATATCACGTGAAATGCAAATAATGTGAGTATACGTCGTAGGGAGAACGTATAATGTCCGTGACGGTTTAAGTTGACGGCCATATTTTGCGTGAAGCAGCTTGTTTGTTGTCTATTCCGTTTGTTGAACAATTAAAGATACAGCTTATTTTTTCATACAGTTATGCAGGAGCCCGAGGATCCCCGAAGCATTTACTTTTTATCGCCACCTTTCTTTTATAAGGTCTCATTCCGGTCTCGGGGAATGATTTGTTCGTGCGAATTCCACTTAAAATTTCGTCATTCAATGAAAGGAATGAAATGTTGTTTCTGGTCACATAATGAATTATTATGTTTTGGATCTCGACGGAAAACTCATCTTTTTTCTTGTGGCGAGGGACCTGGAGTAATGATTTGGGAATTGTGACAAGATAATCATCATTTTCAATGTGGGCCTATTTATATTCTCCAGGTAGATTAAATAAGCATTTCTGCATTTTTATAACTCCTGTTTTTTTTTACATAAATTATAATAAAGACTTACGTGAAGGTATATAATAAAATGAACACATGAATAAAAATGATATTCTTAAGATACAGGTTTCCACACGACCTTTTTCCTCACCGAAGCAGATATTCGTACTGGGATCTCACATCCGGAAGACCGACAGTCAAACTGTCAAATCAAGTTGTCGCTATTTAATAATAGTTTTTTTATCTCAATAACAGAAGAACGACCAGCCGTAAGTATTTTTAAGGCATTTATCATATCAGGAAAAATGTAGTAAATAAAAATATCAGGAATTTCTTTGCTTATAAACTCAAATACATTTACGAAGAACCTTCGCTAAAACTCCCAACTTGTAAAGTTCCACGGACATTTTCATTATAACATTCCCAAAAATAGTTTTTCTCGAAGACGATTCTAAATCTCAGTGTAATTCGCAAACCGTTTAAAGCTTTGAAGACGCACGGGACCTTCGAGCCTTAACAATGCATTCAGGACTTTACAGCTTTCGGAATAAAGTTTATTTGCGTGTTCGCTTAGTTCAGTGGGCCCATCTAGGAAATAAGTTGTTGAAGAACGCAGACGAAGTTGATAAGAGAGCGCGCACACTCTAATGAGCTTAATTTGCAAAAGTCACAGCAAAAGGACGAAGTCTCACGCTAATAGAACTTCGTCAAAGGACAGGACAAAGCAAGATAGAGCTACGAGTATACCGGCATTTGTTGTAATTATTAATTTAATTACAAACTTGTAGCGAATACTTGTCTCAAATGAGTTTATAGTCGAAATTAGATTGTAGTTGAAATTAGTTCAAATCAGTATAAAGTTGAATAATATCTGGAAATAAGATTTTATGGAGTAAAGTATAGTGTATACGACACACATTAATAAATTGAATTTATTGAAGCGTGCAAAGATTCTTTGAGCAGTTTTAATGTATATACGGGTATGTCTAAAGACAAAGATTTGTTATATTTGTGTACTAAAGTTAAGGTATGAATGTAGAACCACTTGAACATTTTTGTTTTACGTGTCTAGTAGTAACATATCTAAGGTAACGTTAACTTAAGATTATTGAAACGCTTTCTTAGGCGCTATTTATTTATTCGGTTACTATTTTCCATACAATTTTGAATGTATTATTAGATAGTGCCAGCACATACAAATTTTGAGCACCGGAAACAGGTTAACAACCAACTTATAATTGTACCGCGTGAGAACTCTGAACCGTCCAAATGAGTGAAGCTGCCGATTTTAAAGTTCGTCCCCGCGATTTATTATTTGTCATCGTAAAACAATTTCCAGCGAAATGACAACCTATTATATTAAAATGACAAGTTATTTGGAATAACGGGTATTCGGGGAATTAAAACGTAGATAGCGGTTTAGTAGCTCATATAATAATGGTGGGTTTTGTGATTACTGAGTCATATTTTATAAAAAGATATGTACTTTAATAACGTATTAATATAATAATACATATTACATTTAATATTACATTTCCGCAATCATCCCAAGAGAACACTACATTTTCCCCGGTTGAAAGTAGCCTATATGCTGATCCAGACTATAATTTGTAACTATACGAAATCTTACTTAGATCCATCCAGGTTTTCAAGTATGATTTTCAATTTAGACTTGGTCACAAAAGTCTATAATAGCAGTAATTTATATCAGGTTTACTGCAATCCATTTTGCTACTTGCCTATCAATAAAACAACAATATTTGAATTCAGAAACTAATAGAACACAGTAGGCCCATACTACGATTACCTCTAAGCTTTGCCAACATTAAAAGGCCCAGACGCCATGTTTTTCAATTGAGCCGAGAAAGCTTAATTTGTCCAAAATGGACACATAAGTCCAACAGTACACCGCTGCATACCGGAGCAGTCCTAACGAAACTTTGGCACGCCGCATCTCATGCGCACAAATTACATACAATTACAGCTTAACTATGAAGACCAGCTCAATTTGACCTTCCTGTCCCTCTCACGTGTTACTCCTTCAGGAAACCAAGAGGAAACTAAGAGACCGTGTGCAGGTCTAGTTCAACCGGTCGCTTTCAATCCCCATCTCCTGCTTTATTGTGACTTTAGACCGCTAGGTGGAGTTTTACGACCGAAATTTTGCCTTGAGCGGTGCACTTAAGGCAGTAATTTGTTTGATTGCGAGCTGTTTGGGGGTTTAGAGAGAAGGCAATACAAATTGATCTCATCACCGGAAGATCTTAAGGCTACGGTGTTTAAGATCCTTCTACGATCGTCGATAGTGTCTTAAATAACATTATTTATGCGAGCACTGAATAAGCCAACGGATTCGTCTATGTGGAAATGTCTAATCGCTCGGCTGATTCCTTAACGCGGAAGCCAGTACAATTTTCTGAAAGATTTATCTCGAACGTAAAGCGCTTGGATTCCCAATTGATGATAGTATTAAAAGAGAACCGAAAGAGGAAATAAACACAAACAAGAATCCTCGACTTAGCTTTCTAATGTAACGTGTAATATTGAAATGGTTCTATTTTACTTCAATAAACTTACTTTATTTCAAATAATATAGATCATGTTCCGTAAACTTTTTGTCCCGTTTATGCTGCGCGTTTTGTAAGATCTTTATTTCAATACAAAACAAACCAACAGACGGACCACCTAATTGTAAGTGGTCTGGGCATCATCCACGGCATTGGTACCTTTGGGGTTATACTGGGTGATACAGAGAGAAGTGACCTAACCTACACCTATGGCCTAGCATCAAAACCTCGTCCGTTGTTCAGTTCAGCATCACGTTCATGCGAGGTTGGTGTGAACTCAAAAATGGATGAGGCCCTCAGGTTAGTAACTATTAGTGCATTGAATTCATGGTTTTTATTTTCAAGCTACCAACTTTTTTGTACTGGGTAAAAAAATCGCAAAATAATATTCGGCAAGGGGGATGAACATAATAATAATGAAATTCTGTGGTTATAATCTCATCGGTCTGTCGATACCCTCGCGGAATGCTCAAAGGCGATAGAAGTAGTTTATTCTATTTAACACTCGGACATTTTTTCTTACACGGGTAAATATTAAATTGTCTCAATTTCCTAATTTGTTATAAAAACGAGCCGGCAGTGTGCCAGTTGTATCCGGTTATTGCATAAATAAAGAGCGAGCATCGCGTCGCCCCCGGCGTTGCGTGCCAACTGCGCCCGTCGCATAAATATACGATTGGGCAAAGGTGCCGCGGCAGGGATGTCACTTCGATGAACGATTTCAGTTTATTTAAATAAGACAACAGATTTAGTACCACTGTAAAGGGGCACAACTGTGACTTGGTTATATGACTCAGTGCTAGTGACTGATTCGTTAGTGAAACTGGTTTAGTGATCTAGCGAACACAAGAGTGGACATTAAATTGTTAATTCATCTTTTTAGTGTATGATAATGCTAAATCGCACCTTTTGTATGTTTTGAATACAGAAATGAAAAACAACTTAACCTAAGTACCATGTCATTGTGTATTCTTTAGTTAGTACCGACTCCAATGAATGTTGTTCCAATCGTTAGTCACGATCTATTTGACATAATAATATAGACATTTCCATTAGAAAGATGGGAAGGTGGAACATAGAGTCGTTTATTTGATAAATTAATTTATAGTATAGATGAATGGTTGAAGTACACGAGACATAAATACAGTTTGCCGGTCACGAATTAATGATAAAAAACGATATGTTCTCGGCATTCATTAATTTACAAGTTTAAGATATGAGCAGCGTAGTTTTATAAAAAGTCCGTACTTAGTTGCACTCGAGAGCCGCATTCATTGTAACAGTAAATGTAAAATTTGTAAATTGTATTCGTTTTGTAACTATGACCACGCTTGTAACCAGGCTTATGCTTATCTTCTTACACTTTGGTTTGGTATGCAGTTTGGACAAGTATTTTTGTGCGGTTATCAGCGTAATATTTCCGTAATTTACCAAAATTGTGAACTCAAAATAAAAAATAGGTTAAACTTAACATTTGTAAATACGAAAACTGTCTTAGCATGAAACGTCTCATGCATGAAATAGATCTCAGCCTGAGTCTAACGCCAAAAAAATTAGTGTGTCTGTGTTAACAAATTAAACCCTTATTTTTGAAATAATAGTCGGTTAAAATCTCAAATTGAGCACCCCTGGTTTCCATACAAAACCTTGTAAACTGGCGAAATCTAGCTGTGTTTGATTTTGCGCACTTTCCGATGTTATCAACTGTTTTACAATATATTGTTGCGATAACCATCGCAACGACTGCTGTGTTCACTGTTCTACCCTCGCTCTTATCTCTCTTGAATAATCGACAGTGAATTGGCATTTCAGTAGCAAATTGTGAAACGGCAAAATTTATAGCTTAATGAAATTTAAAGGATCATATTTTGGACAGAAATTGTTTTTCAAAATGAAATTCCCGTAAACAAAGTTCTACTTGCGAAAACTGCAATGAACTCGTAAGTTTCAGTAAATATGAAAATAAACATTATTATTATCAGACAGTATAGTATTTTTTGGTATCTCTGTATAGAGTGTGGGTGACATTCAAATATGGATTACAAAACCATAAGATGTACATTTTGTATCGCTGATTTGAGCCAAATAAATTCAAGTCACTCTTCATATCTCATTTGAACTCAAACATTTCTCGTGCCACCCACGATGATGAATTCAATCGGCATATATCCAATGTTTACATTATAATACCAAGGAACCCGTATCCCGTATACCTACCAATCAGACTCATCGGGAAACACCATTACGCATTCCACGAAGCGATCGAGTTTGATTTAACACAACACAACTTAATTCTATTGTATTCTCTGTATCTATTCAGCATGCGATACCAGTTGGCATCAAACAATCAAGTGATAACAATCGATTCGGGAATCTCATTACTTATCGTGATCCCATTGTTGAAACTGACGACAACTTTTAATGTATCACGTCCATAGAATCTTATACGAAACACTGGACAGTGCTCAGTGAAGTAAATGAGCAATGGATATCTGGAAACTTGGTAGCGTTGATCGTAGTAGTAACATTGGTAGTTGATCACAAGTTCGGCTAGATGCGGGTATCGTATGCGAGTTATCTACTCGAACATAAATTTATTTACAATTGTTCGATCGAGCCGTAGATAACACCCGTCTCGTTAGTGGTCGACAATTTGTCGCAGAGAACCATTGTCGCCTGTTGCCACTAAATTGCTTTCTTATGTTCTTGTCATAGACTATTTGTTCCTTCATTTGGATCCCAAAGCTTTTATTAGCTTGATGTTTCAACTTCACATTATGTAGCTTGAAGTCGTATGAAATTATACGGATTGCACCTCTTCACGTTTGTTAATTTTTAACAACGAGAATAAATCTTGATGTTCAAAATGTATGAACTTCAATCAACGTTTGATTGCTATCAATTCTTAAACCTTTTATCTTCTATACTTATAATAAATCTGTAGAGAGGTCAATTCTGTACATGAAATATATTTCCAAAATAACTATCAGGGG
>DWPQ01001659.1:0-11850 GCA_018251795.1 Perichares adela | reverse complement strand
GGGCTCGGGTCTCCTCTCACACTGAGAGAGTTTAGGCCATAGTCCACCACGCTGGCCAAGTGCGGGTTGGCGGACTTTACGACGGATTAGTAGGGATAATAAACTTTATTTCTCGCGCATTTTATTTAAATAATAATAGTTAATCTTTTAATTATGGTTAATATATGTTTATTGTTGGTATTACTTGTTGAATAAGAACACATACAGAAGTAAATGTATTTTCCGAATGCGACATAATGAACACTAAAATGAAATAACTAGGAATTGTAGAAGTACTTACTCGTAGCTTAAATATTTTCTCAAGACGGTGAACACGTAATGGCCGTCGCAGTACAAAGCCGAGGAAAATTCCCGGAACTTTAATTTCTTCTCAGAACAGCTCTTAGGATGGAAATATAAAATACTTTGATTGCATGAGGTTTCTGTCCAGAAATATATACAATAATTATTATTAATGTTATTAATTATTCTAAATAATACGTAATTGTAAATGTTAAAAAGTACATGTGATTTAGATTCCTTCACGCTAAAATTGCTGAACGGATTTGGCTGAAATTTTTAACATGGCTGGCGTAAAGTCATAACTAAGGTTAGTTTCCCGAACACGAAGCCCTGGATTAAATTCTTACTTGCTTCGGTGAAGAAAATCGTCGTGACTAAACCTACGTTAATAAAGTCTTTGTTATAATTCTCGAAGGTGTGTGAAATCTATCCATTCCCACTTAACCAGTCTGGTAGACTATGGTCTTAAACCCACATAATGTGAGAAGGAACCCGACCAAAGCAACGGAACAGTCATTTGTTCTCATGATTGTATCTATACTTGAACTAAATTTTGACTTGGAGACAAAATCTATTTAAATAAAATTCTCGTATCACAGGGTTTGTTGTCCATACTCCTCTGAAACGACTTGATCGATTTTTATGAAATTTTGTACGTACATTCGGTAGGTCTGAGAATAAGTTGTCAACTATTTTTCATACCCATAAGTGATCAGGTAGACCCACCCCAAACATTATTTTTTTATTTTTTGGGCAAATGTTTTTTTCATATATTTTTTTATGACGTGGCATCTAATCATACATACAAACCCATAATTTTCACCCTTTCCAATTTCAGTTAGTTCGTGATATTGTTGCAATAAGTAAACGGACTCTTAAATAACTTAGCACTTAGGTACCAGTCAATGCAAATAATATGAATACAGAAATATATTAACTAGTATCCAATCCCACTCGTGTCAAGTATCAATTTCAAACAGCTATTTGCGTAGACCTAGATATGCGGTTTTGCTGCAATTCGCTTCTTTCATAAAATAACTGATATGAAATTACATCTAGTTGAGGCTGCTCTCAATAATACGAGAATAAGGACATAATATCCTTAGTCATGGGAATGCTTTGGAGTTGTCATTAGGCGCCCAAAAAGTAAACTTTACTGTCCATTATCACATATTCAGAGGCACTTACGAGTCCTTGCGACATGTAATTACGAACCTTTCCCACGAAAGCCGTTAGTGTGACTTCCTATACGGCGTCTACTGACCGCCGATACGGCTCGTCAATAACGGCCGTGTATTTGTCAAATGTAAATAAAACTTGTCAAGTTTGGCTGCAATCGAACCGAAATAGAAACATTAATCCGTTACTAACTTTAGAAAGTCTGCACCGTCATGCGAATTGTTTTATTTCGTCCGCAATTTAACGGGCAGAGCGTCAAGTTAGACCGTTAGTTTTATGCAATACACGAAACATTACGGTTCAAAATTTAACGTAAAACAACAGCCGTGTCGATATTTCTTTTTAACCCGACGTGTGATATACTGACAATAAGTTTTTTAACAGCAGTGCATTCATTCTGCTCAGACAGCTGTCGGGCGGCCGAAAAAAATAAATCCGACGCGGTTCCAAATTGAAATTGACGCGTTCCATTTAAAACAATAAAGAAGCGTGTAGTAAATTGAAAATAATGAAATTTGATTGATGTATTTGTCGAAAATACGAGTGTGCATTCGAGTAAAATTTTTACAAAATACGCTTAGATTTTACGAATGTATGTATAAATTTTTATTATAAAAATTTCACGCAATTCCAATGTTCGAATGTTGAAATTTTGTATACGTGTTAAGAACTGATGACATAATCGCTGGTTTAATAATAGTTTAACCGCGACGTAACATCACATATTTTCAACAAAAACTCATGTTGCTACAAAATCTTGTTTTGTGAGACTAAAATTGTTTGGCATGTTTTAGTAAACGTGTTTTAATCTATTTAAAATTTTAAACGCGTTTAAGTAAACATTTAAAAATTAACTTAAACGTAACTTTCGATATACTTCGTAGTATGATAATATAATCGTGCTTTTCATCATGTTCAAGTTAAAAACATTCACCGATAACTGACCTGATAGGTCAAATTCACATGAGATTATAAATATTTATGGATCCGGTGCAAAATAAATTGGAATAGCGGTGCGAGAAAAAATCCCCCTCGTATTGTTTCAACAGGATCGTGCACACGGGAGTAACCGTCATATTCACTACCATGACCATAGGGTCTAGGGCGGGTGATATTATTACATGCTTTATATTGACTTTTTTAATAACTACAACTCGACCTGATAATTGACTAAGTAAGACTCCACCTGGTAAATGACTAAGTTAAGTAAAGCTGACTAACTTAACTTGAACTTGTAATGTTCCTTACTAAATTCTTCTATATTATATCCTAACACTTTATTAGCATTAAAAGGATATTAATCTTAGAATTGTTTCGTATTAAAATACTTTTAATTTTTTAACGTAAATATTGAACATAAATATAATTTAAAAAGCGGTGTTACCGTTAATGAAATCTGTTCCGAACGAACTTTAAAAGGAGGACATAGTACAAGTACAAAGAAGAGCAAAGGGTCAAATAAAATAAAGACAGATTTAACTAAGTAAAACACGAAAGAAAATATTGAAACAAAATTTTAACGTGAAGAATACATAGTAAAGCATACAAAAACAAAGGGCATTGCATTAAAAACAAACGCATCTGTTACATTGCATTAGCTACTAATCAAGAGCGAACGCAAGATGTGTGTTTCCCATATCGATTTCCCAATACGAGTAACCAATTAACGAAATTTATCATTAACGAGACCGGTAAACTCTATGAACCGAAACCATGGGGATCCCAGCACACGTGCACTGACCATTCATGGGAAAACGTTTAACAAGGGTGATATGGCGCTGATACCGTCAATTATCTACCCCGAATAACCATCGATTTGTACTCTTATTGAAAAATTATAGATATCACTAAATGCTGTTTGAGTAGCAACGGTCATGGGAACGTTATGGGAATTTTATATACGGAAGCCCCTTGTGCTGTTTTGTTTAATTTGACGTTATTTATATGTTTGAATGCAGGGTGTGTTGGTATTTTCGAATTGAAACAATAGTTCACGCTAACACGAACAATTTAATTACTAATAGTTAACTGTAGTAGTAGTAACCCAGTGGTTTTAACTTCGGGTCTGCATCGGAGATTCGAAGCCTGCACGCCTTTCCAATTTAAACGTTATGTGTGTATAAGTTTTTACTTATCACTTGATTAAATTCATAATAATCCATAATCTTGCATGTATTAGAAATTATGTATGACTTCATTTGGTCTGAAGAATCTAAAAATATTGCAAGGGAAACCTGCATGTTCCAGAAATTTCCATAATATTCTCGAAGCTGTGTGAAGTCTGTTAATCTGTTGGCCTGTATAGACAATGGCGTATAACTTCACATTCTGAGAGACCTGAGCCCAATATAACAGTATGGTTGTAATGATGATAGATAATTTATACCTTGCCCCAAAGGCCTTAAACTGAAAAATATTGGGACAACCATGACTTCGTTATGTAATTAATTTAATTATTTCTTTTTGTAAGTAATGTTTAAGGGCACTAAAAGAAGAAAATAGTCTATGGTCTACGGGTTCGTTTGTGCTGACCTCTAAGACCCAGAGACCTGTCTCCGCGGTTCTATCGAAAGTTATCCTCGAAAGGTTTAAGTTGCAATGTTTCTGTTGAAAGCAAAAGCGCTTTCACTTAACAGGAATGATCTAAGATTTTACGCTCTGAGGTTTCCCATAGAAAAACCAAGGACTCACCGTCCGGAACAGAAGTTACTTATCAGCTGTTTTTATAACGTGCCGACGCCATAATTGCAGGTTTCAGAAGGGTGGAACTCGAATTTCGTAAGCAACAATTATTGAGGTGTGCAGTCCAAGATTTTGAGCCGTAGGGGTAATGATAATTTCATGGAATTTGATTCTGATAACATCTCACGAATATGCAATTTTAGTGTGGTGTATTAATTGCTAAGTTTTATTACTTTGAAGTTGTTAAAATTACTGTGTTTTGTAAACGTTGCTCATATTCAATTAGGATTGCTGCCTAGTTTTTACTTATGATCGTAACTGTTTTCACTATAAAACATGCTCAAGTTTAAGAAAAGAAAAATAAATTCATTAAAGATTTTTTAGGTAGTTATCTAGTTTAAACTGAAACTTGGTGAAAGGTGTTCGCAATCTCTTATGGATCTCGCCGCACTTGAACGTTTGCCAATGTAATTGTTAACGGTCAGAAGAATGCCAGTGCTATATTGAAAAGAATCGTATATTGTAGATCTTCAAATGACCTAAACATCGATTTGCATAATTTTGAACTGTATCAACATAGGAATTGGAGTTGTAATGTAATTTCTGAGTTTTGACCTTATCTCATTGGAATTAGATTGATGAAATCAAATTGCAAAATTTTGTTCTCATTCAAAATTGAGATTAAAATCTTTGTACTCCGACATCTTCTACTGTATCTCCGTCCCCTTCTGACGCTACTTTCATTGCAGAAACGCAGTGAAACTGCGTGCGCGAGTTACTTTCCTACGTCAATTAGAAAGTGTGCTACTCATTCCGTGTCGACTTAAGGTTGATCTCGACTTTTATTCAAAGATCTATGCACCCAAGTTATTCATCACAATGAATTCCATCAGGAATATCTACTATACTATCCACAACAAACAACTCGAATTTATGACTGCCATTAATTATTGACTAGAAATCGTAATTTAAAAAGATATACTCACAATCTTAATTAGTCGTAGACATATTTATTGCGCTGCAAAATACACTACGAATTTATGACATCAGATAGTTTTTTTGGATTTAACTGAGAAGAAATTTATTACAGTCAATCTCCTTATAGAATTTTCTATAGTAAGTACTAGATCTGAACCTTGACTGCGGTTGCGTGAGACTAGAATTTAAACAATTAGGCTAACCATTAAACCATTAGGTTTACCACCACACAAAAGTACAGGAGACCAAAATCAAGGGTGCTTTATCGCTTTAAAGCAAATTTCCAGACAATGACGAACAAATGAAGATAGTTTACAGTATGCGACAAATTAGCATACGCACAGTCAATAACTGCGTTCATGTCAAATGTCAAAGAACAAGTCACCGCTGTTAGGAATGATAAACATTCAACGCATAGCAAAACCATGTGAAACAATACTTTTTATCCTGTACGTTAGAGTTCGTTGCGAGCACTCAACCATATCTTACCTTCCTTAGGGTCCACACGTGAGAACCAATGTCGATTACATTTCTCCATTAGCAAGTGCAGAACCTGTCGTAATGGCCGAGCTAATTGTACAACTCTAATGGGTAGTGGACTGATGGCAAAAGGTTTCTTTGTCTATGTAATGGTGAACAGCTGTTGTTTGCTTAGATCTTAAACATTTCCTTTAAGCCTGCAGACGTAAACGATCGATTAAGTTAAGTATGTCGCAGTTATTCTATGTAACAGTTAAAATTATTTAAAGGCGTTCATGTCTTCGAAGGCACGTTCAGCCGTTATTCAAGTTATGATCGTTAGGACTTATTAAGCTACTAGTTTACAAACTACTAAAATAGTTTACAACCTATTCTCAAACCGACCGAATATACATACAAAATTTCATAAAAATTGGTTAAGCCGTTTCGGAGGAATATGGCAACTAACACTGTGACACGGGAAATTTATATATATAAGAGATATCGTACAATTTTCAATCTGAAGAGAATACGATTTTGGTAAGTTAGATCGCTTTACCAGCAATTCTAAAACGCTAGACGCGCTATGTGATAATAATGATTAACTGATAAATAGTAACAAAAACAGTTTCAACGATGGAGTAACCAGTACGCTATATAACACTGGGGCAGTGTGGTGTATGCTCCAGGCTTCCTTAGTACCGCATTGATACTCAATGACCCCTAAGGATGAACAAGAATGTTTGTAAGACTAATCAATCTCCATGTTATAAGAACAGAAAATATTTAGGATACCTAATTTAAAAACCTATATTTTTTGCTCTCTTTATTACCGAATCACTAAGCAACAGACAGGCTGAATAATAATCATATTGATGATCTGTGCATAAACCGGTTTGTATTGTGTATTATTTTTAATCTATGCTTATTTTTACTCTTAAAAAAACTTATGAAGATAAATCATGTTGATGGTCGTAAAAACAAATAGAAAAGTACAGATACGCGCATAAATGTTTTTTTTACCGGTTATTAAAAAAAAATCGCGTGATATATCCCATTGAACTTTATCCGCATTGTAGCGATGGCATCCCCCGGTCATTCGTAGAGGGTGCTATAAATATTGTACCGCATGCGGGGGTAGAGCAGATGCGGTAAAACCGTTACAGTTCCCCTATCTGACTGAATTTTGAATTTGGAAATCGAACACGTGTGTTGACAACTTTTTTGTTTTTGTTTCGCAATCAGCATGTATCCGTGACGTAATAGGTTTTGGCAAGTTTTTGTAATCCTAGCGATTCATTTGGTTTAATGGTGTGTCTATTTTATAAATCGTTTTCTTGACAATTAAATTTTCAGGTTAGAAAATTTAAATGGAAATAATTTTAAGTACATATATTATTATTCTTTACTTCGCATTACAAACTTTTCTTATTTAAAAATAAATGTTTACTTTAAAAAGTGGTTAAAATTTTCACGAAAAAAGTTGGTGAAAATGAGATTCGTATATAGAGGTACAAATTATACGATTATTTTAACTTTCCTGGTTAGTTAATTGATGTAGTATGTACAAGGCAAATGTGTATTAGGGTATATGAAACATTGTGGGGAGAACGTCAGTTAAAAAATCAATATGACCGTTGAAGTCACTGTCCGCGAGGGTGCGGTAACAAAGGGTGAGCACGCGTCATTATTCCGCGCCTACCAATGAATCACGGGACATACGCCACGGGTTATGGTTAGTGTACTTTCACATTTATTGTAGATTTCGAATTATTATTCAGCTTTTATAAAGTTAAGGATTTATGCGGGCGATTGTACTTGAATAGTTTTTAAAGGTTGATGAGTATATACGTATAATACTGTTCTATTGTATTATAGTGGATATAAATTATTAGTATCTCTCACCAATAGTTTTTCGTTTGTTTCTACTTGGAAGTAATGAGCTTCTATGTTATTAATTACTAAAATTTTCGTATTTATCGTGTTGCAGCTGTCATCGTATAGGGAAGTTTAAAAGCAAAGAGACGTGTAATAGTCAGTGAAAATAATGAAATCAAAAGTCAATATTAAAGTTAATGTAAGGATAAGTTTATCAAGAGTTAAAAAAATATATATTTTTAAATATAACACTACGACGGCAATCGTTTAATTGACCAGTACAATAGAACTATTAGTTAGTAATGTATTTTTCGTGTAGGTACGAATGAGTTAAATTTCATCTAATCAATCCAACGGAATCTAATGTAACTTGACCGCTGTACAAATTCAATTGTAACAATTTCTAATGCATCCAAAAATTCATAGAACTAGGCACCCCGTCGTCGAGTCCACTTATATTTCTAAGAGCGTAAACATTCAAAAGTTCAACGACACTACGAAAGGTGTAATTACGTCGGAATCGAACCCGGAGGGATGTAAGGAATTGGGTGACCCGGTTGTTTCTCAGACCCCCTACTCCGTGTGTACGGTTGGTCAGTTTCAAACAATATAATTTGGACCCTCAAGTGTTTAAAAGATTTTTAAAAACCCTTCAAATTTACATCTGCATCCTTACTTATAACAGTTACCGTTGCCAGATGGTCATTTTAATTTGATTTAAATCAACGATATAAAAATCGACAATGTGTCAAAAATCGATAAGTCATGGAAACATAGGTATTATAAATGTCAGGAAAAATAATGAATACGTAAATAATAACAATACCTATTACATATAATAAGTACATTACATACAAATAGATACTTTATAACATACTGAATAACGGCGATAACCGCTTAACCATTAGGTGTACTAGCTAGTCCGCTAGGACATAAAAAAAAATTTTAAAAAATACAATAATACTACTACAAAAATAACATTAATTAAAACATAATAGTTACATATAAAATATATATGGAATTAAAAATAGTTTGCGAATAATAAGGAAAAACAACATTTCAATTAACCTAGTTGAGATAAACGCTAATTACATCGCAAAGAAACTACTACGAATGTAACATTGATAGAACGACGCCATTTTGCGCAAGCGCGGGAGCACTCGGCCTGCGCCCGCGCACGGTGCTAAGTTCACGATTCACGTGCTAATGTGGGTGCGACAAGGACGCGCGATACTATTGTAACTCCGCGTACTATTCAAATATAATTATCATTATCTAATTATTTAATTACTGAAACATGTTTAACTTATTGGTACCACAAGCTATCCTTTGTCCTATCTCACGTTCAGTGCACAACCATCACATGCGTTTATCGTAATTACAACTTGTTTACATAGTATTTTATAATTATCAGCGACATTTGCCACATGCGTGGTCTAAAATGGGACAAGTGTGGGAGGGCAGTCGGCGCAACGCAGGCGCAGTTCTCGTAGATTTGTCAAAACAAACACTGTATCTGGGTCATAACGTACTACGGACATGTCACTCCTTGTTAAACAAGCTTGAAAAACTGACGCATTGTTCGTTAAAATAACAAAAACAATTTAATAATCACCTTAACACTATCAAATACAATATGTGCTCATTAAAAATTATTTTACTAGAACAGTCTTATTGCGAATTAATTTTTAATCATACGTTGTTTAATGATTTAATACGGACTTCCTTTGGACCCTTTATGAGGTAGTTGACACCTTGGTGGACAAAAAATACTAGCCGTATAGAAAATGAGAGGCGTTTGCGGAAGGGGTGGGTTTTGACGCACACTTAAAAAAATTAAGTATAAGAAAAGCAATGTTTTAATTTGATTTGAGCATACGTCTCCACAGCGCCGATCGCGCCTTATCGCTTGTATAACCGTTGAATCATGCAATCTGAGACAATATGAGTCGGAGGTAGCAATATTTATAACTCGATGCCTGATGATAGGCAAGTCGACACCAATAAATTTGTATACATGAATATTGCTATAGATAAGGATTAAATCTGAAGTACTGATAATATTACAAACAGGTTTTTAAAAGATTTGATTGGATTAGCTTCTTGATGAATTATTTTTCAAAATAGAAATTATTTGTCACTTGCTTCGGCGCAGGAAAACGTGATGAAATCTGCATATCTGAGAGTTTTTCATGATTTCGAATTTGGATTAAGTATAACCAATTCGAGCTTAGCCATTATTGTGTACATTTCCACTTCGCATCAGAAGATGAGACATAATGGTTGTGATGAATCAAAATAACTCTATATACTTACAGTTAAACATATGATAACTGAGATGTCGAGATAAATACATTCAGAGTATGAAGTCACGAGTCACCATAGAGTAATAAATACATTGTAGTGTAGTATTGTAAGTAGCCGCCTGAATGTCTAGAGGCGTTTAAACAGTCTATACGCAATGTGGGTAAACGACTCGTCTCATTGCAAATCGTTCATGCGGCTATTTACGTAATATTACGTAATTTTCCTCAAGATGTCACTTTAATCGAATCCACTTTCAAATCTGTCAAACATGATTGCTGTATATCTCGAAGCTTGACGTATTTATACGTACAAATAAAATTGAAGTGTTTTTGTGTAATAGCAAAATAATAGCTTTTTAATGAGTTCATGTGTATTTACAACATCTTTATGTAATTTTAACAATCTCAGGATTAAATGATAGTTAGAAACAGTTACTATCAAGAGTTTGTTGGGTTGCTTGTTTACCGGTTCATTCATAAAACAAATTCTTTCTTTATTAATTTTTACAATTCGTTTTAATTTTCTTTGTTAAATTGATTCAGATGTTGCTCCAACATAAACGGTGTGTCCATCTATTTATGTATGTGTGTATATGTATATATACCTATATATTATATATACATATGTGCGTGTTCATTAACGATTTTTTTAATATTTTCAGACAATGCTCTCTGTCTTCCTTAAAAAATATTTTATTACATCCTTACATATTTGTATTTTATTTATTTGCTATATAAACAGAGCTACAAGCTACATATAGTCGACGATGAAACAATTACCTGCGTGTAGCAACAGGCAATTTAAACGTGCAGCCATTTTACAGTTACAGTAAGTAATGTCAAATGGTAGTTTGGGTAAATGGGGACGTTACGAAATGGAAATGGTTGAACATTGCGTAGTATTAAATGACTAATGTGAGTAATAGCCGGTGAAATTACACTCACACGACCGAACTACCGATGGGTAATTTTTATTATCAGATTTTTGAAGTGATAACTTTTTATAGGAGTTTAAACCGATTTGTCACGTAACGCTGTAACAGATTTATAACAGATTTCGGCTTCCCGTCTTACGCATACGGCAGATCCTTACTGCTACTTATAGGAATCACAACGTACAGTCGTTAGCGTGATTCAGGATTTTCTACAGCGCCATCTCTTAACGAATGCGGTAAACAATTCCAATATTAAATAGTTCAATTACATTAGTTTAAGTTATCACTTCTGAAGGTCGTCTCGAGACGATACAATTCTTTTTATATAATAGCAATATAGAGGGTACAATGTTTGGGAAGTGGTCTCTGCCCGCTATATACGTCCGTGGCGATTGATGTTCACCAATTTCGATATCGCGAATGAAGAAACATTAGAGCGGGTCCAAGTTCGATTCCTGCACGTATCTCTATTTTTTAAAATCATGTATGTATCAGAAATTAAATCAATTGCCTGCGTTAACATGAAATCGTGAGGAAATTGTAAAATGTTCTCAAGGGTGACGTTTATTAATCCGCACTTGGGTAATCTTCATACAGAGCCCTGCAGTGGGACAGTTATGGGTTGTAAAGATATCTATAAAAGAGTTTTAATAATGGATGAGAGTGGAATGGCATGCCGCTAGAAGTTTTTAAAGCGGAGGCTAGTAAAAATGATGGATATCGCCCCAGTTTTATACAACCCAGTCAACCATACAGACCAAAGATCCTGAGTATCTTTAGAAGCAAGTATACTTACACATATGAAAAACATAGAGATTAAGGAGCGAGAAGAAATAGTCACTCGATAACTTAATAGGTATACGTATTATTCAGTTCATTGTGTGTTGATATTTTTCAACGCCTGACAACACGTCAAACAATGCATTTGCACAAGTGTCAATCACACCGCGTGACCTTGCTTGTCATCTACAGTGCATCGATTCAGCAATTAATTTACATATTGATACGTCATAACGTATTCATTGACATATATTTGTATTGACCATGCCACCCGCGACACGGGGAAACCTAGTGCGGAGGTATGAGTGTATTAGTATAATTATTATCTATATATAGATTATTATTTATTATATATGTATATAGATTTATAT
>DWPQ01001658.1:0-11852 GCA_018251795.1 Perichares adela | reverse complement strand
TAACCTACTATATTATACTATGCTAGAACATACGAAAAGCTTCAATTCGACTACGAGTATTATACTCGAGATTAGGATCAAAAACGAGAGGTCCAGATTCATTCATCACATTTATATCCCGTTCAAATGCAAAGGTGTTGAGAGCTAAACCTAATAAACTGGTTCTTAAATAGCCCCACCACAAAACAAGGTTACAAACGCTGGTATATCGCGCCTAACGTGACGAATACCAGCATATAGTTGAATATTCCAAATCCACTGACCCACATAATGCACGAAAACGCGCTTCTGTTTTCGAAAACGTAAACATCAGTGAGTAGACAGACGAATTCACCATCTGGTTCAACCACATGTCGATATGATGCAATAAACCATATCTATGGCAATTGGGACGCTGAATTAACATTGATCTTTGTTTTACTTGGAAAACACAGCAAAGAATTTCCGTTTGTAATTACCATTACGAAGAAATGTTACTTTAATAGAAATTACGAAGTCGATTAAATTACGAGAATTGTCGCAATATTCATGTTGACGACACTTAATGTAATAAACAACATCTAGGATCCAGAACACTAAATAAAAACAGATGAGAACACAGGAAAGGATTATCATTTTAATACCAGTAATTCTAAAGACAATGTCTGTGGAAACTATAAAGAAGAACCAATAAAACATTCTATATTCAAGTGACGTGGGAGAAGATAATTGAAACAAATGAAGATGTTTATAAATAAAATATTAAAGCCCTTCGGTGCTTTATTAGAAGAAAGTTCAGAGCAAATTCTAAAAACGAGACATCCAAGAAAAAATCTATTAAAACAGAATTTTGTTTAGAGAAAACACAGGAAAACATTAGTATCAATAATCATAAAGAAAAATCATTGAATGTAAGAAGAATCAATTGATCTTCACGTATAAATTAGAGAAGAAAATTAAAACGAAAAAAGATATCTTACAGACAAGATAATACAACCATTTGATGCATAGGATTATTACAGGAAAAATCAGATCAAATTCTAAAGACGATTACACGACTGTATTTACGTGGGATTTTTTTATAGTGTTTCAGAACATGATGTACTTTTAAATTAGAGATAATAATTAAAACAAATGAAGTTCTCTTACAAACAAGACAATAAAACTATTTGATGTTTAGGATTATTACTGAGAAATTCAGAGCAAATTCTAAAGACAAAAAAACACGCAACTGTATACGTGTCAAAATTTTGCCAGTGTTTCAGAACATGATGTACATTTAAATTAGAGATGAGAATTAAAACGAATAAAGATCTCTTACAGACAAGATATTAAAACCATTCGATGCCTAATATTATTACTGGGAAATTCAGAGCAAATTCTAAAGACGAAAGAATACGCGACTATATTTACATGTCAAAATTTTTCCAGTATTTCAGAACTGATGTACATCGCCACACTTCCCACGTACTATGAACTGAATTCCACGAGAACGTAACGTCCCGAAATACATAATTCACGTTTAGCATTGTTTAGGCGTAAATACGTCCCGGGACAGATATCCGCGTTGGCCGCTCGCCAAACACTTCATGAAGTCCTATTTCCGTGGGTCTCAACAGTTCGACATTATTTGGGACCGATGATCTGGAAATAGTTGTTATTCTGGTAATGTTTTATTGTTAATTAATTCTTAGAATATTTTTTTTATTGATTAACTATTAATTAAGTACCTCAGAACTTGGGTAGTAGAAGTAAAAAATTGCGTGCATTGGTAATGGTATCATTGATATTACTTTACATCTATATCTATACTCATTATAAAACAGAGTCCCTTCATGTATGTGCCCCTTTTTTTTTCAATATCTAATTTAAACGGTTTTTACTAAAAAATAGTGCAATACTTTGCGAAGGTTATAGGCAATAGTGCATTACGATTTTATTTCAATTGACTGAAATGTAACGATTAATGTTTAATAAATCTCGCCTCCTGGGCGCCGCGGGCGAAGCCGCGCGCATAGCTAGTAGTATAATAAAATAAAGTCGCTTCCACTGTCTGTGCACTCATATATTGTATACTATGTAACGGGATTTAATGCAGTTTTCAGCAATAGATAAAGTGATTCATGAAGAAGTTTTATATGTATTTTCACGTCCCCGCGTGATAAGGGTGGTCTACTCCAAACATTTTATTATTTCGTATCTTGGCAAAATTTTCGAATTTGTACTCGTGGGAGTCATGATAAGCGGATTTTCCCTTCTTATTGACCGGCAACGCGTCAGTGATGACATTTGGATTGTCGACATTCATGGGTGATGGTGACCGCTTACCAATAGGTGAAACATTATCAGCCCTTATTGCCGATTTTGCGACGATATTAGGGAGCGTGACGGAAGAATATTGGAGATACGTAAGATGACTTCGTCATATGATTATGTTCAAAGATTTTTATTTATTTGTCGTATTATGTAAATCAGGTGTACATATGGTTTGCATCTCACAGATAAAGAAACGAGATTAGATAATGCTTCGATAAAATTAAAGCATAAACAAAACCTGATTTAAACATTTTATTTCCATAAATACTACGCTTCGATAACGTAGGTTTACATAAAGTGAAAGGTTTTATAAGTAAACTGGTTAAAAATTTATTTTATACTATATCATATTATAAATCCGTCCCCCCACACTTAGATGGCATCCTAAACTAAAGAATAATTGTACATACTCCTAATTAAAGCAAAGTCTAAGGTAAGTTTCAACGCGGTTTTTAATGTAGATTTTCACCCTAACATTCATCAATCATTTGTTGATGCAAATTCAAATTGTTTCAAAATTTCTCGCTGCTCTTTTATGTTAATTCTTATTAATGACTCTTACATATTTTATCTTGTCTAATTTCATAATCTTCGTAACACAGAAACACGAGCGATCAAAAATCTTTAGCATAAAATCTTTCTTAAAACGTTTGATCGTCTAAACAGTCTCGTCAAATAATCTTTGATATTTATTGGACGTAACAGCATTGATATTACGAAACGAAATTGGGACACGGGGCCCTTGACATGGGTTTCGATTAACTATTTTTATGTTAATATAACTGAGTAAGCGACATTAACGATTAATGTAACATACATTAATTATGATATGAGTTATTAATTAATTTGATAATTAAGTATACGATAAATACTAAGAGTAAACATTGATAATAATTACGTCACTTTGTAGGTCTTAAATCTATAGTAATATCATAAAGAGGAAATATATTTTGATTGTTTGTTTCTTTGTATTGAATTGACTCCGAAACAACTGGACCGATTTGAAAATCTCTTTTACCATTAGAAGCCGTCATTATCCGTGATGTACATAGGCTACTTCTTACCGGAAAAATGCTTCATTCCTACGGGAAGACGGGTAATAGTTACAAACAATTTACATAGCAAAACCGTTAGAATGACAGGCGACTTGCTATGTGAGAAACAACAGGCGTTGGAATAACTGATCCTCGCTACACTTATAGGGGAGTCAGTAAGTCTCGAATATTTGTAATGATTTGTGGAGCAAAAGGCTCATTTATCGAAGAGTCGAGGGTAACCTCATCTGCGCTGTTTTACTAGGGGCAAGGTGCACTGGGTGGTTGCAGTGTGGGCTAGTAATGTATGTATCTCCGCTTCGTTATTGGCCAATAAAGCGTCAGTGACACCTTTGGTTACCTTTGGCTTTATTAGGAACTTCTATGGCTGACAGTAACCACTTCCCACGAGTTTTCTATTCCATCTACTTCTTTATCAGCTGGAGTAGTGCGTATCATCATCAATCATATGTATGACTTCACACCTTTGAGGATATTAGGACGCATTCACGTTTCCACGTATACCAGTTACAAGTGTCTCAGTTTCAAGATTTTAGCCACAACCAAAGCAATCTTCATGAATTTGGTCGTTAATATTTTGAACTCGGGCCCCCGTGAAAACCTATAGAACCACTAGGCTAAAACTCTAGTTAATCCAAGAACATATCCTATTTGTATTAATAATTACAGAACTAACTAAGGCAGTTTTCAAATACAAACTTACATAGGATAAACACACATGTCGTCCAATTCACATCACACACACAACACATTTCAACCACACAACACAACGCGAAAATTTCTATTCTAGACCAACCAAATATCATTACACAAAAATTTCACGCGCGCACTTTCCGATACAACCCAATTAGCACATCACTGACTCATTAATGACACTATGGAGCACAAACCGTGTTTCATTAACGACACTATTAACAACTATAATCCGAGTTACAGTTATAATCCGAGTTATCGATGTAGATAACAGTCGATCGACGATGTAACGAACGCATGCCTCGATCGTACGCGACGGACCGACTGACCTCCCAATTCCTTGGCGTTGCGTTCGCCAAGGCGCTTAAAAACAGTTCGTCTCGTACATGTGCGACAATTTATCATCGTGAATTACTCCTACGGCTCGCACAAGTTTTTATACTCATTTTACAGGAATCCGAGCATATTTTTGATATCAACGCTACGTCTATACATAAAATAAAATTGGAGTGTCGGCTTGTAATATTAAAACAACTGCTTTTTACTAAATGCATATGTATATATACATGGTAGATAGACTAATTTTTTTTTTTTTTTTAATTTTGTCTGTCTGTTGTTGTTTCTCTGGCTAATCTTTGGAACGACTGAACCGATTTAGACAGGACTTTCACTGGAAAATAGCTGATGTAATAAAAGTAACTTATCTACCGCACAAACACATAAACAACATACCATGTATAACCAATAAAACACAATTGATGACGTAAATCGCGGTTAAACTCCACGCACTACCAGCCATATGGAACGGCTAACAACGCAATGTTTATTAATCATTTTCTCACGACATTTTCAACCATTAACACCAACGCTAATAACTAACCGAGACGTTTTAATCTCTGGCAACATCTTTAATCACTCACAACGCTATCAATGAAGCGAATCCGCTCGTCTTTTAAACAATGCGCTGGTAACTTCATGTCTAGGTATGTTTCTTAATATAAACCTATTCTTGGCATATTCGCATGCGTATTATCTAACCCCTAAACGGCTGGACCTATTTGGATGACATTTTGTGCGTATATTTCAATGGGTTCCTGGATGGTTAGATAAAACAATTGTGCCCTTATTTTTTGAGTAAGATAGCTGTCTTTGTTATTAATGTCTTCCAAATTATTATTGTGTTACAACTGTCGTCAAACAGTAAAAAATACTACATATTATATATACTTTCAAGTCAATGACGAGCTTCCTTGAACAACATCGTGATTGTCAAAGACGAATATTACCGAAACACATTACTAACGAAGATACTACATTAAAATAGATTTTACAACAAAATCGTAAAATTGTTCGACTCACCGATACTTTACTGTATTCGAGATGGTGCGTCAAGTGCAGCGGCGCGCAACTTGACGCAGCGCTCGAAATGCTGAGCGCATCGCCTTCGCTGGTGCCTTCCGCCTCGTCCCAACGCCGGCGCCCCGACCCGCTGCGAACACCCCCGACCACCCCCGAACCCCGCTCAAGCGAAGCACCAAGCGACACATCCACCCCCGGAACACCACTATCACCCTCGCACTCGGAAGACGAACTCTCCGAACCGACGCTGATTCCGCTCTCGAATTTCCCACTCTCGCAATTCATCGACGTGTTCGGAGCGTCACTATCTTCCACCGACTCCTCTATCACGGACGCAACTTCCTTCGAATTCCTATTACCGAATCTGAAGGAATCGCTTTGCACCCACGGCCTTTTGGATTTACTAACGTCGGATTTGATTGTCTCCGCGTCAGAGGATTCCTCGTCCGAGTGCAAGGTGTTGTCGTCGGAATCCTCCTCGGAGGATTCTTCGATACACGTTTTGAACGATGCGTCGGATACGATTGTAACGTTTGAATAACACGACTTTAACGACCAGTGACCCGAGTGTTCCGAGGAGCTTGACTTTCGTAGCGCTGTATGCGAATCAGAAGCACAAGAAATGTTAACGCTTGCCGATGTTGAACTGTTCAAGGAGATTACATCAGATATATCCTTGAGAGAATAAGGTTGCTCGGTAGATGACATAGTAGAAGGCGGGGACATTGGTACGTATGTGTCTGTAGAATTATCTTGTAACCGCATATTTGTACTTGGATCTTTAATTATATTGACGACTGCATATGGTTCTTCCAAATTAGATGGGACTGACTTTATTTTGTTTAAACCCGTTTTTGGAGTTGTCGAAGAAGGCGAAAAATCAAGCGTTATATCTGGTGTCGACATGCTTCTTTTTACAACCGAAAATTTTACAACTAAGTTATTAGCTGATTCACGTTTGATCGCATGCAATGCGCAATTTCCTGCATCGCAGAAGCAACGGAAGGATGAAGAGACCATTTCGATTTCTTCCTTAAGTGAATCTAGGTCAATGGTAACTTTCTCTTCTGGCTCTAGAGGATTAATATTCAGTAAATTTTCAGCACTCTTATAACGTTTCGACGGAATAGGCTTACAAAAGCAAATGGCAGTCTCATAGTAGCTATCCCTTGTATTGTTTGGTACTTTAGAAAACGGTGGCACATCACTATATAGTGTTTCTCTGTTAAAAATATAAATAAATTCCTGTACTGTAGGTGGCTTATAAATGCAATGACCTGTTCCTCTGATATGGTAGTGCGCTAACGTATCTTTTGAAGTTGAGGTATTCCAATTAGGTAAATCTCTGACGTTATACTTTTTATCAACTTCAATATTTGTAAATGTTTTATGTCTAAAAAGAACTTTCTTTTTTACGGGGCTTTCAGGTTTCTTTGAAGGTAATGTCCCTGTCATGGACAAATAAACAGATTTAGAATCAATATCATAACTGCAATCGACATTTTCAATAGCACTCGCTTCTGTCAGATCAGAATCATTAGATTCGGTTCGATGAATGCTAGATTTACTTGTTCTGGCAGAAATGGTACGTTTTTTGCCATGTCGGAACGACCTCGATTTTTCTGAGAGTAAGATATCTTCTAAATTAGTTTCATCGATCATCGAGTCTGAAGATAAAGTAGAAGATCTACTCACACTCGGAGAAGAATCTATGGATTTATGTTGAGACATTAAAATAGATCGAGCCGGTGGCGTAGGACAACGTTTATCTCGTTTAATAGAAATATTTTCATATGTTGCAATTTTCTCTTCATTTTCATTTGGTGTTTTTACAGGTAAATGTGTTCTTTGTGCAGGAGTTGGACGCCTACTATTATTATTACTTTCTATAACAACATTTTCATATATAGAATCACTTGGAAGTATAGTCAAATTTGACCGAGGTGGAGGTCTGGGGATACTCAATAAACGGTCTGGTTTATCTCCGGTTTTACTTACAGAGCTATTTGACATGAATTCATACGATTCATAGCATTCATTTACTAAATTAGCTGAATCGAGAGATACGTCTGAAACCACCGATGTTCGATAATGATTTTTTCGTGGTTCGAATATATTTAATTTAGGGTCACAATTGAGAGCTTCTACAGGTTTTATTAAATTATCTTCAATAACATCGTTTATTTCCGTTAAATCAACAGAGTCTGCAATCGATTCACGTGAATCAGTAAGCTCATTGTTCTCAGAAATATTAGGTAGAGACGTTTTGAACCCCGGGCAACTTCTATTACTTCGGTTTACAGTTGAATCTCTATTTAATGTACCTAATCTATCTAAAGAAATCGTATCAAATTCATCATTGCAAACAATTTCGCCAGATTCCTCCTTCTTCGACAACATCTTGAAAAATTTACTATTCCCGATAAGCAATGTATTTGTACTACTTTTGTGATCGGTTAATTTTGACTTAACATCAACATTCGGCTCTAATACAGAAGTATTAGATATATTAGGAGCAGAATTAAATTTTGCTTTGAGGCCCAAGCATTTTGAGGCAAGCTTTTTGACAAAACTTTGAGAAGGAGTTTTTGTTAGTATAGATGAGGATGGAGAAAAAAAGCTTTCAGTTTGGTTAGTATTTTTCTGGGTCTCTGGGGCTTTCCTGTAAAACACATAAAGCAACAAAAGTAAAGTAATATGCAAATAAATATAACATAAACGATCAATACGTTAGTAAATGTATCTAACTTCTACCACCGCCCACAACTTACATTAGTAAAACTTAAGTCTAATCCCAATCAATAAATAATTGTGATATTTGATTTGCCTTTTTTTTTAAAACGTTTACTAGTTTAGATTTTTTTGGCACCGATTCTAATTTGGGTTTATTTTTTTCAGCGTCAAAAGTATATTGAACTTTTTCGACATTATTTTGAACGCCGTTTTCATCCAATGCAATAAACTCTAATTTCCCCATATCTAATTCGTCATTATTTGTATCTAAATTCTCACTCTCGCATACGGGGGAATAAATATATTTTGAATCATCTAGACCGTTTTCACAGCTATAGTATAAATCGCAAGATATTGATCGCTTTCTAACAACCGCGTTTGGAAATTCGTGACAAAAACAGGGTATTCTTTGAACAGAAATTCTATGTTTAATGAATGGAAATATGTGATTATTCATGCATTTTGGATCTAATTCGTACACATACTCGTTATCTGACTTCTCATAAATACAACCAGGTTCCCCTCTAATATGAGAGCTTAGTGCTCTTGCGCGTGAAATATTCGGTTCCTGTTTTTGTTCTACATACACGAAATTAAGAAAACTTTTATCATTTAATGTATTTTTGCTATTGTTACCATCCATTTCCATATATAAAGGTTTTTCATCGTTCGCTTGTGTCGGTGTTTTAGGCACCGTAGAATAGATATTGGCATCCGGTTTACAATACTCTGATTCTGCATCAAAATCAGCATCTTTGTTATCACTATTGACGTAATTACCCGTTTCACTGTTACTTATGAAACGTTGCAAAACCGGTTTTGAATCCATGGTCACGTAATTTTGTTCAAAAGTAAGTGGAGACTTATCGATGCTCGAATGCTCGCTTCCCACGTTTGCATAAAGCCCGTTAGCGGTAGAATTAGTCTTTAATTTACGCCCAATATTGTTATTCAAATAATGAAGAAAATCCGCAGTGACCCGTGACTCGAAATTATTAGGATGGACGACAGACGGTGATTGTTGAGGGAAATTGTTAGAATTACACGAACTTGGATTTCTTTTTAGCTCCAAAAACAATTTGGCTCGAACTTTTACCGAGTTATGCGAATTACTAAGAGCACTATCTGACATTGCGTTAGAAACGTCACTATCATGTTTGTCTTTCGGGTTGTTAGTCCAGGGGGATTTGTCACAGTTAGAGCTAGGCGGTAATGATGCGCAAGCATTAGGTGTTGAAGTCCTGTAAATTTAATTTCATATACATTGACAAATTATCGGTCGAGTTAAGAGTTAAGCATCGTTTGTCACATCGAAATGTAAGCAAAAATGAATACTACAAAAAAATATATATAATTCTGTGTTATATAAAATGATTCGTTTATTTAAAATTGTTTATTTTCATCGCAACCAGTCTTTTACCTGGCATCAAAGGACGTCGGATCCGACAGTAATTTCCCCGTGTCGCACAAACTTGTATACCTGACCGTTTCTAGATAAAAATCAAAGGCACGGAACATTTTAATGAGGCTCTCGCATTGACAGTTTTTGTTTTGCATCTTCCCTGTTAAAAGGAGAAACGTATATTTTTCTCTACGTAAAACGGCCCGTATTGTTTGTATCCTTTAAATGGTATTTCGTTGAAAATGTGCCGGTAATTGCTTTCATTACATCTTATATTTTTGTTAAAATAACAGACAATTATGTTGCAGGTATGAAAGTAATGTATTCTTTATTTCTATCAGTATATTTACTTTACAATTGTATTTTTAGGTTTTTAGCGTACAATAAAGAATTTTATTGTTACCAAAGCTTATGCGAACATTATTAAGTAATCTTTATTTAAATGTTATATTTGCGAATTATTTATTATAAACATAGTGTATAGTTATAACACCCTTTCACACTACTACACGCAGGTTTAAACACTATGTACAAGAAAGGGCGGTAAAAAGATACTTTAGCTACTCAACTTTTGTGTCAGAACTTATATCTCTACTATTCTCAAAAGACCCTTAGTAATTTGGAACACATGGATTTTTACAACATTTTCTGCACATAACGACTACGACTTAACGTATCTCTATACCGGTCTTTAGGTTAAAAAACATATTTTTGCAATTCATATTTAGATATTTCTTTACGTATTTCAATAAAAAAAAAACGCGGATAAAGCGATTTAAAATCCACAGGTGCTCATTACCGCGTACCTATTCGCAAGGCCACGAAAAGACGACGCAAGATAGCAATCAACAGTTCAAAGGTGTCACTCCGTGTGTCATAATTGAGACGCTCTCCAATTAAAACCGAATGTTTAGAGGCTGCGAACATCTTTGAGTAATTACAGGGCGGGGATACCTTTAAAGCCGCGTTACGGACGGTTAGAGAAAACGCCCCGTCAAGTTATCCGAGATAGGAGCGCGCTTAAATATCTCATCTCAAACACGAATCTCGTTTTTATTTTATTTTTTAAACACGAATTTTTAACTTAAACATATTTCAGCGCATGCAGTGTTAATAAAAAGCTTGAAAACAAAACAAAAACCAACCAACACATAATGTAAAACAGAGCGTTAATGTCATCTCCATGTCAATGTCATTTTGACGTGATAATACAATTATTAAGTAACAATTTAAAACTTATAATATTAATAATAAAAACTAATAATTAGGTATAAAAATACTTAGTCATGAGATTATACACAATTATATATTAAAAATTATGTTTAATCACATGGCAAATTATTCTTTGGTCATGAAAAATACACAGTTATACATAGAATTGTGTCGATCGTAAAAGATCGAAAAAGAATTAACGTCAAATAGTCTCGAATTTGATGTTTTACCGCTAGTGGAAAAATTTTATGAATGCCTAATGCCATAGATATCGTAGATTATGACAATGTCGAAATTCGAATGCGTCAAAACGTATGGAACGACATTTACCATCGACTTGTCACTAATGTCATCCTTATACAAGTTGACGTTTTCATTCTTTTATTAGATAATAATATTGCATAGACAATATTAATTGTATTACATAGATATGTAATACAATTAATATTGTCTATGCAACTGTTTTATGTTTTAAATTGTGAATTCAGCTTTATCGCTGAGATTAAATGTTTTAGCTCCTCCTACGTATTCAAAAATGAATCTTATGTAGTAACAAATAGAACTTACGGAGGTCGGTACAGATCGGTGGCGGGGTAGTTCGGGTAACCGATTGGACTGTCTTGTACAGGGAACGGGGGTAGATCTTCTTCGCTTTCGTAATTATTTCTCTTGCTTTCATATTCTGCAACAATATTTACACTTGGAACTGCTCTATCGATCAGAGACCATAGATATCTATCGGTTAGCGTTCACGCTAAACGCTTAAAAATCCATACTAATATTATAAATGCGAAATCCTGTCTGTCTGTGACGTTTTCACGGCTAAACTACCAGTCAGATTTGGATAAAATTTGGAATGAAAATAGTTGAAGAGCCAGGGTCACACATAGGCTACTTTTTTTTTAAAAAATCGACCCCTAAAGTCTTGGAATAGGGGATGAAAGTTTGTATGAAAAATCGAAACCGCTTGACCGATTTCGATGAATTTCCTCAGGAAGATAGTTGATACTTTTTATTCTAGAAGTATTGCGGGGTCAGGGTATACGCGGGAAAAACTTTGTGACACACTGATTTTCACGCGGGCGAAGCCGCGGGCACAGCTA
>DWPQ01001657.1:0-11853 GCA_018251795.1 Perichares adela | reverse complement strand
AAGCCCTGGATTTTAGAGGTGACATAACATCTTCTACCGCAGATTCCATGTTGCACGTGTTTTAATACAAGTTAGAAATCTCCAACACATTAATGTGTCTTCAAGCCTTTCAACCTAATTCATTTTCTCTTTTCGGTTAGTGTTAAAATTCAATTCAAATTTATTTAGTCATTAAAGTATCATTGATACACTTATGCAAGTTATATTTTGCTTCTACTACAGTTTCAAAAAGTTCCTTTGTCATTGATGAGAAGAAACGGCGAATGAAACTCCTCAGCATATCTTTTAAAATATAAGGATAGAGGGCCTAACCTGAATGGAACTAGACGGAGAGATATAACTTCCTAAACAGTCAGTTTCCAACTCTCGGGCTACTTAGTATTATATTGAAAAGACAATTAGTTTTATATAGATATGATAATACGTACCTCGCCTCTACAATCTTGGACTTAATTGATCCTTTGTATACCGAGCTAAGTAAGTTCAAACGCCAGATAAGTAGTGGTCAATGAATCTTCATCTGTGTGTCTGAAGATCAAACAAAGTTCACGAGAGACAATGTTCGTTCGATTGCAATCCAATCTAGATTTTTTATCCCGGGATTGATCTATTCGTGATCCTTGCTGTGTTGATCTTTGTTGATATAAAGATAAGGCACTTTAATAGTATCATAGTTTTATTTTTGCTTAAGATCAATGGAGATTTTAATATAAGTTGTAATAATATAAAGAGTTTCTCTATCTATTTAGATTGATGCAATGCCACCGAAGAGACAATTTTGTTTAATATCAATAGTCAATAAAACAGCAGATTGTTTTAAAGGAATCGAAGCGAAACAAAGAATTGCCAGACCTGAATAAACCTAACTACTACATGAGTACCCTCAGGATTGAATTGGGTGGTACAAGGATCAACGACCTCCAACGGTAGTAACGTAGCAACACATCCCACGTTCGAGGTTGAGTATGACCAAGATCCAAACCTTTGGTTCATACCTTTACCTCATATTGCTTTCAGTTTACAAAGGAGTTAATTCTTGAAGAACCGCGTAAAATACTATATTGCCTACATTAGTTGTCGGCAAAATAATTTGCTAAAGAGCCAAATCTACTTGTTTAGTAAACTTATATACTAAGTAAGTAGTAACGCCTTTCGTAGATATTTGTGCCAGAGCCGCGCTTAAGGAGCCAAAGAGCCTCATACGGCTCTGGAGCCGGACTTTGCCGACCCCTGGCCTACATAATATATTAGTCACTAAACAATAAGTCCTTAATATTAGTGTCTGAAACAAATCGCAAATGCTCGACAATTTTCCAAGCAATGACGCCGCTCCCTCGGGACGGTCTCAAGGTAGTCAACAGCTCATTAATCGAGACATCTTGCGGAACGCTGACCGAGCCGCGCTCTACAGCCGGGGCCATAGAGCAGGCGTCTATCAAATGATGCTAATCACGATATCCATGGGATTAATGATAATTCATGTCATTAGGGCGGCGTCAATAACTTTTATGTCAAAACCGTGTTCATTTTGTGGTTTAAGAATGGAAATATATTTAAGGCTTTATAGTATTTTTATTTATATGTAAGCAGTTGTGACCGCCTATGGAGATGTAGGGATGTAAAATTCCAAAATTAAAATTTTTGAATTTTAATCCTGTTAGGTAGCTCTGTTCGAGCATCGCGCAAAAACTACTGATTCCATTTTTACACGGATTTATTGTTCAAAAGTCTATTAATCAACTGAAAAATTGGAATATACATTGGTAGTATAAAACCCCAGCTTTATCTCTCCAGGGATTATTAATTATTTTATATGTCAGTAACCAACAAACAAACAAACGATACACCTGATCAAAGTACCTAACCTGTCCATGAGACCAAAGGTATACTCGAGGCGTTTACGGGCAAGAAAAATAATGGGATATTATTATATGTATTTATTATTATTATATCATTTATATTTATCGGCTCTTCTTCGATTATTCTTAATAGAGCGTAGTATATAATTATTAGGAAACCAGGCAGCTTAAAAGTCCTATTACCTTGAACGCGAATTAATCCAATCGGATGGTTTACAGCTCAGTGGTTTCGAACTGCGACATAGTGATATAACCTCATTTGTCGTACAAAAGGAGGATTGGCTTCAAGGAATTGGATACAAGAATAGATAAACCCAAATAGACCATTAATTCATTGCGAACTTAATCGCTTCTTAAAATAATTAATAAAATGAAACACAGAGTTATTAAGGAGCCGAGAACTGACTTTATCCTCCTTCAATATCCTTAAGCTCTTCGAAAACATCAAAAAAAAATTGAGGTTTATCAAAATGTTTGTTGTATACTATAGATAAAGGGTTTTAGAAGATGAAAATCAACTCACTGGAAAGACATAATTAAATGTGTCACAAAACACTACATCAACAAGTGTGCCGGAATGCAACTAACCTTCAAAAGTGGAGAACGATATCAGATTCTCTATTTTTCAACAAAAAATGCGATTTTTCAGGAGAGCCATTTTTGAGTACGTTGACTATTGTCAATTGAAAAATGTATTATATTAAATTAATTAAAGTCAATACTCTTTGATTACAAGAATATGTGATTCTCTTCTAATCACCCAAAAATATAGTTTTGCTACAAACCCTGTTTGGACTTTATGCGTGGGAGGTGTCGGTGTTTACTTATCTCCGACTACATTGAAGTAACCTCGATCAGATTGATAAGAGTGTTTTACTGTCAACAAATATAACCAACGCCCGCTGACGTAGCAGCCACACGAAGCTCGACGTCGAAATCGCTGACGCGGTAGTATCGGGTGCGCGGCGTCGAAGCGCCTCTTATGTTGCTTCAAGAGACGACGTACGTAGCTAAGTGGTGCCGTTTATGTTGAAACAATATAATCTGTAGGTGGTATCTTTGTGCGGGAGAAGCACCGGGCTGTGCATTAGAGATCCCAGATGTCCATATGCGCCGCCATGGACGCCGAGAGGATTTTAGTAGGTAAGAATCATGTATAATCCGAGACCTTTCCACTGAAAGGCCAGGTATCTTAAAAGAAAATTTCCCATCCGATACCAAAAAAAGGTGGTACCATTGTATATTTGCATTATTATACATGTAGAAAAGCCGTTTCCACATTACACTCATGGTCTACAATTCAGTATTGATCAGTATTCTTTAGTATTGACATCCCTGTGTACCGTAATACTTGCCATCAATCAATAGTTTATAGGGCTCTATCCTGGAATTTAAGTCAACCTTACCAAGCAGGTGGTACGCTTTGCTGGACAAGCAATAGCGTGTACTCCCAAAATATTGGGCCAAACAAACGAGTGGACTTAAATTAACCACCAGTCACATAAAAAAAAATATGCTGTGTTTAATTTCAAGCAAATAACAGATATTCAAAAACAAAGCCTTGTTTGTTCTGTAATAAATATTTTCAATAAGAGAGTTATCATAAACATAAAATATACCCGTATTTCAATAAGAAGTTTTATAAACAAAGCTACCAGTAAATGAAGTTTATACAGACAACTTGAAGTAAGCTACAGTATAATTATTTATTTCGGCACTGCTTATCGCGATATCGACGTACGAAACTATTCGAAGTACATTGAGTGTAATTTACGAAACATCTCTTCATTTGCATTCTGTTCTTGATTCTAAAACGTGGAACAGCGACGTGCAGACAATATAAATTAAAGGAAATGCCGTAGCGAGCTTTGCACTATGCGGCCATTACACGAAGTGCTCACTATAAATATGAACTAGAATTCCCTTTTTAAAAAGCTCTCGTGTATTTAAATAGATGGTACTTAACAGCGAAGGAATTTGTTATGACGTCAACTTCACTAACGGACGAGGCAGTCCATCTTAGCGAGGAGTATGGCTAAACTACAAAAGTACTCACTGCAGGGTACTGGTCTTCGTATTATTCAGAACTAAAGTGAATTAGACTTCAGTTCAGTGCGCTCCGGTGGGAGATTACTGGGCAACCTAAGGTACCAGCTATTTAGTTGGAAAGGTTTCAACCTTAACCTTATAACTGGTATCAAGTGATATCAACCGGCATCGTTGGTTTAATGTGAATTGTAACGCTCTATAAATTTTGTCACCAGCAATCCAACTATCTTCGTAAGCAATTGTAAAACACAGTCGAGCATTTTTATAATCCAACTCTATAACTGAAGTATAGAGTAACAACCAACATTCCCGATACGACTAAGACTCTATATCTATCATCATCATCATTTTTAGTTGAAACGGGTACTTACTATTTTTGTTAATGCTGTTGCATGCAGTTGCTTGCAACTGGTCGAAATATCGGCATAAAATACAAAAATCGTAAGTACCCGTTACAACTAAAAATATTTAGTGTCCTGTGTGTTATATCATCATAACAACCCACAATTGTCTCACTCCTGGACTCGGGTTACCTCTCACACTGAGTGGTTTTAAGGCCATTAAGTCCTCCACGCTGGCCAAGTGCGAGTAGATAGACTTCACACCCCTTCGGGAACATTATAGAGAACTCTCTAACTCACTTTTACTCCGGTGTGCAGGTTTCCTCACGATGTTTTACTTCACCGAAAAGCAAGTGATAATTAATTTCTAATACGTACGTAACTTAGAAAATATCCATTTGCCGATATCCATCTACGGTATCCATCGCACGACCTCCCGTTCGGGAGCCCAACGTTCAAACTGTGAATTATTGGCTATTATTATTATTATTATTGGCTATCACTCGTTATCCATAAACAATTGTTTCAAGCATTAATTCATAGCAAGTAGACCAGGAGTTCTTTTCGGGTGTAAGTTTCTCAATCCACTGGTAAATGCCATGCTCATCTCCCCTGTTAGCGGTAGACCTTTCTGGACATTAAATAGGGAAATAATTGTCGGTCGTTCTTTTTAGACATATGTTATGTGCCATTGAATTTAGTGTACCGTTTTCTCTGCGTGGCTTATGAAATAAGAAATTATACGGCTTACCTTGTTACGGATGAGATCATGATAAAGCACCTTTCCGAAACTATAGTAGAAATAAAAATTGACGTGCATAAGTTTATGAGTGATAGCAACATAAATGATTTTGAATTTTACTAGAATCAACTGAAATATTGTATAATTTTGTAATGTCAAGGATCCAGTAATGAGTGGGCACTTTGCTTCCTCCTTGGGGAACAACCTTGAATGAAACCTTTGTTTAAAGCTTATTATTATTATTGTCTTGTCGAATGCGGATATAAATAAAGCTACAGAATTGTTTTTAGTACGAGGAGGATAATTTTAAATTCTCTTGTGAAGTAAACAGATCACAAAGTGAGAGGAAGGCTCTTCGTTCGTTTAATATTCGTCTCATTAGCTGTAATTTAGTACCTACGAGTAGGCATTTCTCTGTTGGAATTTGAGCCATAATTCAGCTGGAAAACGGTCGTTCAGATTACGAACAGATTTAAGATGAGAGCGAAGGGCGGAATTCATTTGCGATAAAGAACGTCTTTTGTTTGATATTTCACTAAATCTATTTTTATTTGCTCACCCATAAGTAGCAACACTGCTGTGCAAAGTTCAAAGGCCAGCCGAGGCAGATATTTATATTGGGTTTTGGGCAACGACTTACACTGGCTTACTAACAGTGAAACGCTTTATTATTTTAATAATTTTGCAATTTCTTTCTTTTTGTCTTATCCGGAAAAACAACTATTCGTTCCTTCTTCACGACAGTTTTTGACGTCTTAAAAGAAATTTTAGGAATTCAAATGTTATTTTATTTTAGATATAATATATTTAATGTGTATATATTTATAATTAATTTATTACTTATATTATAAACTTATGTGTGTGTTTGCCTCGCCATATCCCTTTTTGTTTTGGTTGGATCCTTTCGTTAATCTAACGATTTCATACTAAATACTGAGAAAGTTTACTGCATTCCAACAATATCAGTCATTATAGTAATATTGCATTCGCTTTGGATGTTGCAATTTCAGAGGTACCAACTTGACGGACAAGGTTCACGCCAAAATATGGCGTGAACATGTCACGGGCTCTGTTACAGTACAGTAGTACCAATTAATTACATGAAGCGTTAAACGGTGTATTTGTTTACTGCTTGCTATAATTTTAAAAACTAATCAAATAGTACATAGTTGTTTAATAGCGATGTCGTTCGTCGCCTATCACTCAAACCATTTCGTCATGCCCTCTGCCTGTGTTTGAGAAGATAATTTTCTCCTTAATTAACCCGCTGGTGAATACCGTATTTAATTGGGCCATTCGAACGTGTGTGAAGTGACTGCTTGCGAAAAAATAGAACAACTCACTAGTAGAAATGGGTTCCTAGTACCTAGTACCTACATAATTATTGTTTTCATATTAGTTTACCTCATCAAATACTATTAAGTTATACATACGGTAAGTGTATCTCATCATGTATTTCAAATTTTAATGGTAAGAGAAAGAGATATAGAGAAACAGAGAGAAATGTCTACTTTTTTACTCCTATTTTACGTTCATAAATGAAAAAAGTATTGTGAACTTATGAGTACACTAATTTGATGACTCCAGATCCTTCCAATTGAAGGTCACTGGGATCTATACTGCGTGTATAATCCTGACTCGTTTGAATTGGCAAAGTGCTTGTATAACTAGCGATCATTCTCTTCCTATAATCAATCGTTAGTTTATTCAGTATTTTCGTCTTTTCCTTCGTGGTCATCTCAGTGATGTTTTTGAAATCATCGACATCTATAAGCAAGGGTGACGACTTACTAATCGGCGATCTGTATGTTAGTTTATTGATATACTATTAAAAATAACCAGTTAATACTATGAATTAATTATGATCACCGTTGATTGATACTTAAGCATTTAAATGTGTATTGGGTTATCTCAAACTCAGTGGACATATTTCTACTAAACATAAAAAAAATCTGCGCGCTCTGCATTCAATAATAAAACAAAAACTTTTCTATATGTTTTACTTTCTATGGCCGGAAACGTGTGCTTAGTTTTTTGTTTAATTGAAATCGTACCGGTGTTACAGCCCATATTACATACACGTGAAGTGAATGCTAATTATTCCGCTGAATGGTGTAGCTCGCCTATTTATTAAATTTGGAATGTAGAAATTCAGGGTTTAATTTAAATAGGTTTAATTTTAATAGTAAATAAAAGGTGCATAACGAGTATAATTCTATGCTTTCAAAATAGTTTAGCCTTGACGAAGACCCATAGAACCAGGTAGAAATATACACATATTATATCGTGAGTATTTAAAGAATAAAATCATACAATACTGACCAAATCGGAATCATGTGAGATAGGATTTCGTTTTGAACCATAACAATTCACACAAAAAAATATAATACTGACTCTGTGATAGTGCAATAGAAACTGCTCAAAACCTTTTAAAGTTTAAAGGAAGGAATTTTATAGTTTACAGGAAACCAGACAAGTATCTTTAGCTCAGCGACCACCAGGGGGAGGAATCTAGCGCCATAAACTCTTCTATTTTTCCAGGTGTACCAGGATCTAATCAACTTGTCTTCGACTGAATAGGTGAATGATGACGAAGGAGCCCCTTATACTACAATACAAATTAAACCTGGAACCAATTGTAAGTATTATAGTATTGCTCCGTCCGTAGAATTCAGTAATTTTGGTCTGTGAGTTACGAGAATCACAATGGAAGAAGGGAATGTTGTTGTACCTTACTACAACAAGATGACTGTCCATCTTTTGTCTAGAACACAACAGTGCGTAGGAATTGTTTCTCTTGCTTAGAATATACTATTAAAGATCGCATTATGAATAGAAATGTCTTATTTTTACAAAGTTAAGAAACTTGTCCATTTAATTGTGTAACAAGTGGATCATCTACTTCATGTTTAGCTGGCAACGTTTTGGTGATATTTAGTGTCACAATGTCCATGGGCGACGAATTAGATGATTTGCCTGCTTGGATGTCGGCTAAGTATGAACATAAAAAATATATTGCTACATCCGCTTTCATATCAATATCAAGTTTTATATCTTAAATTAAAACATTGACTATTTTAACTTGTAAAGTAAGGTATGTTTAAACAACGCACTGCACAACTTGTGGTTCACTGAAAACCAGCGACTGTGGTCATCCCGCGGCCATATTCTAAGAGTATTAGTTACTATCCTTTTCACCTTTATCATATTCTATATTTTTATCAATAATTCATTGTCTCACATTCTAGGTGACTTAACCATTTCTGTTTTTAAATAAACATTGTAATTAAATTGTTATTGTTGTATTGAAATCTCGTAGGCATGAAATATAATAACGATGGTTCGAATATCGCGCGGGCGCGGCGTAGCAGGCGCCCATTTTGCCCCATAAACTACGTTAGTTCAGTGAGGTGTAATCGCTTCGTTTATTATTAATAATTATCTTGTGTCTGATTAAAAAGAGTCATAATATAACACATAGGATAATATAGCATTGTGTATTGAAGCTGTAAATAAAGTGTATAATACATGTATTTGTATGCCGAAGGCAAATGAATAGCTTCAATTCTCTCGTTCTTCCTCTTTCTGTCTACCTTTAGAGCAGTAATAGAAAAGTACACTTAAAATTGGGTAACATAAAAACTATATACTAGTGGGCCCGGCAGACTTTGTTTTGCCCGGAAAAGCAATGACTGGACCATGGCCATGTTTTTTAGAACATGTTTTTATTTATCTCGCAAAAGAAGGAAATTCTTGGAGAAACTGTAAATATAATGGGAAAAAAGTTGCCTATTTTCATCCTCTGACCTTCAAGTATCTCCATAAGAAATTTCATCCCAAGCGGTTCAGCGAATTTTGCCCTGAACAGACAGACAGAGCTACTTCCGCATTTATAATATTAGTATAGATTATGCTATAATAAACCAGACTTAAATTTTTTTTATAGCAAAATACCGTCAATTATAAAAAATGTGACATCGCCTTGTGTTTTTAAAACAAAATTAGCTGAATACGTGACTAATACGTACACTTAGCTATTAACTATTTAAAACGCTTATTTTGTTTCCACCTCTTGTTAGACGAACGAACGTAAAATTGTATACAAAAACGTAAACCCTGTTCTCGTGTAAGTGATATTTGTTATCTTTTTTATCGACGTGTCATTTCTATTTGTCTGTAGTTATATGTTATCTGTGGCTACAATCTTGATGGACACACAAACACCGTTCTATGCCTGACTACCGAGCACTAAGTCTTTGTACTTACTGGAATTAATTCCACTTTTAGTTCGTCGTTAGAGTGTCACGCCAGGGAATAAACTTGTCTAGATGGTAAATGTTAGCCTCAAGACCTCGTATTTGTCTTTCTGATAGCTACAGCTCTGCAGCCAGGTTGGTCAATTGAGAACAGAGTTGAGTGTCCCACCAAAGTTCCTAGGTTACGACGTTTATGATGTAATTATACTAAATAGGCTTTAGTGTTCTTTACGGAATAAATGATTGACGAAAAGACGGGGTCACCTATTTGTATATTAACTACTTGGGTGACCCCGTTTGCCAATACAACACCATTGAAATGACCGATGCGAGGACGGTACAAGATATAAAATAAGGTAAATCAATATATGATTCCCATTTTAGAGTGTAACGACATCCTGTGTTGGTGAATATCCGTTCCTCACACATCTAACAGAAGGTACAAAGATGTAGACGCGGTTGGGCTGAAACAAATTAAAATATAAAGTTTCTTCATCTTTTAAACCAATTACTTCAGACCTTGGGCTTTCAGGGCTCTGGTGTCATATAATTGAACCTTAAACTTTCACTAAATGCTGTACTAATTGACTTTTCACATTGATTTATGTAAAAAGCAAATAGCGTATTATGATACATCTAATAAATTGAAATGATTTTCTGACTAGCGAGAATCGAACGCAGAACGAGTACATATAATTGATTGTAGATTATTCGTATAAAAATAAATTTGAAACAATTTGTGTCTAAATTTATTTCGGCAGTATGTGAACCTGTTTGGATAAATATTTACTCTATCGTATAGTTTGAACAAAACAAATGGTTACAAGTAAACATTGACTCGAAATAAACGAAATTACTTCAACATCTACACAATCTTAGTTAATGCTTCAAGTTCGTATAATCCTGTGCTTTTGTAGGCTTCTGTATAGTGCCGATGTTTGCTGGAAGTGATGTTTAAGCCCCAAAGTGGGTCGAAGTTCGGTAAAGAACACTTATCCCCATACAGGAGTCCCTTCTAACTATGTTAATTAAATTAAACGCCATAAACAAGTTTTCAGTGTTACTTGGGTAGACGATAGTAAATAATATCAGTTTGATGGGAACGCCAAATGTTGATGAAAGAGTTGATACATAATCATATTAATCATAATAGTAAATCTTAAAGGCTGAGCAAGCCACCTCGGAAGAAGTTTGTACTGCAGGCGTCTTCATATCATGTAAGAGTGGACCCTGAGTAGAAAAAAATAAAAGTGAATCCGGAAGACAAGAATTAAATAGAAAGTCAAGACCCAGATACTATAAATTATAATCTGTTAGAAGGCTGATTATTGGGGATCTTCAAGGCAACAGTGAATAGGTTTTTATTAAGCTAGTGAGCTTTATCGAAGTCGAATTACACCCGTACTTACCACCATGGGGATTGTAGTTCAGCACTAAGTTATAAACCGCTTATTACAAGGTATCCAATGACTTAACCAAAACACGTTTAAATATTTCACTAAAACGGTGAATACTAATAAAAGGATGATAAGCAACTTAAGCCACCACTAGCGATGTATGATTATAATTTGGATTAAATGGGTGATACAGAGACCAATCACTTCAGCTATTCACCTGGATGCACCACACGTAGATAAGGTTGCCTTAGACTTGGATGAATGGAGCCCTTTAGAGGCCAAAAAGTTTGATTATCAAGAAATAGTAGTTTGGAGGACCTGGATTTAATACGTAAACACCCTTTAGTTTCAAACTTATTTGCATTTTAGAAATTAAGCATAATTTGCTTCGGCGAACGAAAACATAATTAGAAAACTTACACAGGTTGAGAGTTCTGCATAATTTTCACGAAGATGTGTATAGTCTGCCAATCTGAACTTGGTCATGATCTTTGTAGGTTTGAGTCATAGAATTCGGTATCACATACGAACGATTCAATGTTATAGAACTTAAAATGCATACAAGTACGTCTTGATATTATTATGTACCTATAACTGGAATATCAAACCAATCCCCCATTTTAGTAACTATTGAAAAAGCAAATATTGAGTCAAAAAGTATAAAATTTAGGACACAATTTGCATCATGTGAAGAGAAAACTAAGTTGATTGAGATCGGAAAGAATATTATTATTTGCGAAGTCGTTGAGTTTTTTTTTTAATATAAGCACGCCGATAATGTAATAGCAATAGGCCGCCGGTTCAGGTTATATTGGTGGCTCAATAGAGCGATGTCTTTGATTTTGAGATTTAGAATAAATTTATTTCGATTTAGATTCGATTCACAACTCAATATTTTCGGGAGTTAGTATTCTCTGTGATGATATTGATACAATACCAGCGTTTGAAATACGTATACAGTAGCATCTATTATGCGCGGTCACCGTTTCGTTTTATTTAGAAATATTTGAGAATATTGTAGACGAGACAGCGTGGGTATGTAGAATATTCTAAGAGAAATGAAATATTGGGAGCTGGGATATTGTTTGAATATTATATTGGCACATTGAATTTAGAATACGAAACGTATTGGGTGACCCGAGGTTAATTTTAGGGTTTAAGTAGTAAAATAATCGGGGGATAATTCTGCTAAAAGTTCTTAGTCTGATT
>DWPQ01001656.1:0-11853 GCA_018251795.1 Perichares adela | reverse complement strand
GGCTGTATCATTTTATTTTTATTTAATCCTGCCACCGCAATAAATGATTACGGTACAAATGGCGAGCTTAAAGCTTGTGCATTTTCTACCAACTAGCAACTATGTCAAACAGACATTTTATTTGTTTTAATAACTACAATGCCAGTAGTGAGCAGTGATAGCCTAGTGCTGTGGTTTGAACGTTGGTCATCCGAACGGGAGGTCGTGGGTTCGATCCCGGCGCGCACCAATAATTTTCTAAGTTATTTGCGTCTTAGAAATTAATTGTCATTTGCTTTTCGGTGAAGGAAAATATCGTGAGGAAACCTGCACAACGAAGTTTTCCATAAAAAAGTTCTCGAAATTGGTTGAAGTCTGCCAACCCGCACTTGGCCAGCGTGGTGGACTGTGGCCTTAACCCTTTATGTGAGAGGAGACCAGAGCCCAGCAGTGGGACAATTATGGGTTGCTATGTATGTGTGTACGTTACAGCTATCATAGGTTGCATTCGACTACCGTGGACGAGTACATTAAGTGTGATAGACAAGTTCATTAACCTCTCGCCGCACGGGTGCATACAATCAGCATTGCATGCACTTTACATCACAGTTGCATTGAATAATAGATTGCACAAGTTCCGGCGCGGGAAACAGTTAGACAAACACGCCTCTTGTCAATTTGATTGATATTACTTATACTTGAGTTCACGCCAGAGTACGCGCTGATTTTTGAAAGTTATAACTTTTTATGGGAGAGTAAAGCGATTTGTCACGAAACTCGATTTTTTACCTTACTGCTACTTAAAGGCATCACAATGTGTAGTCGTTAGCGTGATTTAAGATTCTGTTAAGCGCCACCTCTTGAGGAATAGGGTAAACAATTTCAATAGAATGGTGTTCGGCGTCACAGCACTACACCTTAGCAGCGTATGTCATTTCGATACATTAGTATGATGTCGTGTAGCATGAACGCTAATCGCTAAGATTTGCCTTCGTCGAAATTTCTAACTTGTAACTCAACACACGGTCATCTAATTTATGGAGGTGTTGCAAAGCCATCGATAAAAGCCCTTCTATTTATTTGTTGCTAAACATTAATTATCTAACAAACCCAATGGTAAATGGTATGTTTACTAAAGAAATTATCTACTTGGTTCAAAAATTATATGTTGCTTGTTTGTTTCTGATGGACATTTTGCAGTTGGTCCTAGTGGCCATAACAGATTCACGCGGACAGAGAGGTAAGCTTGGAATGCTCTGCCAGATAAAAACTTAAACTAACGAAGTGGGGGTGAAACCTTTTCGAAAAATAGGGGCTGTGAGCCCCCTGTGAGGTAATGACATGCGCTACGTTGTATTTTACACCTAAGTTACTTAACTTTGTTCATATTTCATTTGAAATTTAAAATTACTTGGATCCACGTGTCAAAAGACGCATTTAATTAAAAAGCGCCATCTAGTTCCCTGCTGTAGAACTCATAACTACATTGCAAACCGAACAATCTAGTCAGTGAACGTGTACGCGTATTATTTACGAGGTGTCGCTAGTAGTACGAAATAGTTTAAAAATAAATATTTAGACAAAAGTATGAGAATCGCGCAAAACTAAAAGTAAATTAAAGATTAAACTTTAAATTCAGCGGCCCTACAAACCACTTTATAGAACTTGTAACAGTTTAATAAACTTGTTGGGCCTTGTGGCCTTTAAATAACTTCACGCGGATAGTATTTTCAGAATAAAAGTCTATCTTCGCCAGAAAATACCCTGATTAACCGACATCAGACTTCCTCCAACCTAATAAAACACTAGACTTAAAAGATAGACAGCGATGAATGCTTACCTTATCAGCTTTGTCAGTGGGAGGCGAGGCTGGTGGACTCTGCGGTAGACCCAGGTCTTCATCTTCGTCGCTATCGCCGCGGCCTCGTCTCCTGACAGCCGCCACTAGCTCCGCCTAGAAACAAGGGTAACGTTGTAAGAGAAATATCAGGTGATCCTGGGCTTTAAATTTGTCACCGGTGTGGCGTTCGCATTAGATTGCAGAGTCTCTCCGCATGCGCCGAATGGATGCCGACGGGGTTTTAGTAGGTACTATCTCACATAACCAAACTCTCTTGAAGTGGGATTGAGTTATGTGGGTGTGTGTAATCTCTCTTGAAGAGAGATTGGCTATCTTTGAACGTTTTCCCTACGGATACCAAAATAAAAGGTATATAACAACCTCTAAATTATCCCACTGCTGGGTTCGGGTCTGCTCTCATACTGAGAGGTTTTAAGGACAACATCCACCGCGCTGGCCAAGTGCGGTTAGGCAGAGTTCACACACCTTCGAGAATATTATGGAAACCTCTCACGTTTTCAGTAGTTTGGTTAGCTTTCTATAATTTACAGGTTTAAAGAATGGCGTCATAAACTCAGACCAATTATCAAGTCATAGGATCAATTCGTTGTTTGTTAATTTTTCAAGGTTATTTTACAAAGACTACTGACTCGAATTTGATACGGTTTTCGCCGATGGAAAGTTATGGCTCAACTTAATAATTAATTATTATTATCCTTAATTTTTTTAACAAAATCAGTTAGACAGAATCTAAGCTATCCTTGACAAACGCGTTCTCCTACTACAAGGTTGTTATAATAAGGATAATATTTATGCCTGTTTTTCATGCTAGATTGACAAACGATCACAAGGATGATGGTAGGTGCTCAACAAATGATGGAAAGTTGCATCTCATTACAGTCTAAATAATGTCAGCTGTTTTAGAGTGGCAATATTCGCGGAATTATGAAAATATGTCATTGGGGTCGCCAAAAGCGAACATTGTCCCGAAGTGGGGGTAAAATGGCGGGAAAAGATAAGTTTATCGCAAACAGCTTCCGTCAGCTGCGCTCAGAATATTGTTTAATAATTCAAAGTTATTTACAAGCTCGCGAGAACGCGTAACCGCTTCATTAGAGCTTCTAAATGACAATAAAAACTTATTTATTACTCTATGTAGAGTTCCATCTATATTAAAAAAAAAAAATTGGAACATGGCCGAATTTTTTTGAAAAAAAATATCTGTCTATGTTACAGTAGCTCGTAAGGACTGAACGACTGATTTAATTGTGGTTTATTAAGGGATGTTACCCAGCATACCTACAACTTAAATTACTAGGTACAGAATTAACGGTGGAACAGATATTAACGAATTTAATTCCAACATTTTAAAAATCTAGATAGACGGCTCACGTCACTCTTCAAACCTAAGCAATATTTTTTATTTAATTTTCCTTAATTATTTTAAACATTTAAATAATTTATGATTGTCTTAATACATTTACGACCATAGCCCCTAGACAAAAATCTTAGCGAGTGGCGTACATGCTACACGACATCTTAAGATGTACGGTAATGAAATTCGGTGCGGAAAGGAGTTTCACGTGACAGCACACCTCTCCACACTGAATTTCATTTCAAGTAGCATAAACGGTAACCGTAAAGATTTTTGCCTATGGATTCATACAATATATTTGATTAGATTTTATGACAACATCCTACATAGCCACATTACCAACGGACAGACGAGGTACGGTTCAATTAAAAATTGAAACTGATGAGGAGCCCTTTGTAATTATCAGATCATTTGAATCGTCAACTAATGGACTATTCACGAGTTTATTACGCAATAAACTTAGTTATTAAGTTAGTTAGTTAGTGGTATAAAGACATCGTCGTATATCCCGTAACTCTTTCCTCGAGTTTCGTTTGATTCGCGCAATTAAACATTATATGAACAATAAATAGATGTTTATTGCGCGGCAGTATGAATCACGCCGCTAATTGCCTGGTGTCTTCATATAAATGCTACAGTTAATATTTATAATTCCTGTTACTATTTCAGTAATTTATGATTGAGATAATTAAAAATATACCGTTATTCTTTCATATTTATAAGTTAATACTTATTACAAATTTCACTTAATGCTAAGTGGAGATGTAATCTTGGGTGGTAAAGCGCACTTAGTTAAAGAAACTAATTCCCTCTTCATCCGTGGTTCTTGGGCCGACCCATTGTCAAATGGGCAGCAGGTATGAAGTGTACTTCGACGTAGCTCAAGTTAAAGATTCAAGCTAAAACAGTTTTTGTATTTATAAACATTAGGTACTTTGACTCAGTTTCAGCTTCAGTCGAGTGTATGTTAAGTGCAAAAATGTTGTTGACTTATGAACATTTTAAGCTCCAACTCCAACCTCTAAGATAAGCCTAAGCGTGGTTTGTAGATTTCACCCTTAATTTCTGGGTAACTGAACTCAAGATCAAACAAGATATTTGTCACATAGAGATTAGTCAAAGAGGACAGACCTCTATCGGCGAAACTTGGCACTAATTGAAATTAATAAAATACATAGCTACTCCTGATCGGGATAGACCACAATCATCCACAAATTAAATGTGAATTTAGGTTAACCCACCCAGAGTTTTCCGATCTTGCTATCCGAAATCCATTGGAACTTCTTCTTCCATGCCTGCGTCATAACTGTCACTTGCACTAAAACACTTCCTGCATTATCACTTTATGTCACTTTTCACTGGTTTACGCTTCTCTCCGGTGAGTATAACATGTCGATTTTATTCAAGTATAACACTTTTACACTTACTCTATCAAACTAGAACTGTTAGATACCTATGTGCAGAGACACACAATTAGAACTTCGTGAGAAGACAACACACGAGAACAAATTTTATCAGCATTTAGTTTTCACCCGGGTCACACATTTTGTCCCGGCTGACAGTGAAATCCGAGTAGGGTCATTATCAACAGGGATATCTCTAGTATTATTTGTTAAAAATATATTATGTATTCATGTGCCGGCAAGCATTGTTTTACGTATATTTAATTAATGTGGTTCGGTTCTGTGGTATTTATTGGAAATTATTATTTCCTTAGCAAATATTTAATATTATTTTGTTTATAATTAAATAAATTTCTAACTATATGTATCAGTTTTAGTTAATAAATAGAGGTTAAATATTTAATAGCACAGAAGAAATATAAAAAAGGTAATAATAATTTACTTAATAAGGCTAAAAATTTACTAACTCATTTAAATACATTAATCTCTATAGGTGGAAATTTATAATTTTCCTTAGTTATTTAGTTGCATTTATATTTCAAGCTTCAGGTGAAACCTAGCTGTATGTTTCCCATAATGAATAAAATAAAATAAATACTATTGATATTAATATTTCCAAATTTTTTGGGTCACAAAAACTGGGCTTACAATTTTACAACACAACCGTTGTTTCGGCGGCACGTGAGAAACTAATCACACGAAGAATTACTTTGTAATGAAAGCATAAAAGAACTTTATCAGTATGTGAAAATAACTTTTGTTGTGAGTAAGCGATTTAGATAACATTTTGACGGAATGATTTGTTTCTAAATAATGGAAATATTTTAACTACACGAGCTTTGTTTTTATGAGTAATCGACTAAGCACCTATTGTTAGATTTAAAACATGTTTTTGTAGCAATGACATGTTAATATTTAAAAAATAAAACGTTTACTGGACTACAGTACGTACAGCGCCATCTAGTTTATATAAGGTAAATGTTAAACAATTATCTAACAACAATATTGGAATTATAATTTAATTTAAAATCAAAGTTAACTGACGCTAAAACTTTAACTTTGTCGCTGTTTCATTTCTCCCTCTATAAAACACTTTCCCGAAACGGTATTCGATTTTAAAAGATGCGTGGATAAGTGTATCAGAGACACCTGTATTAAACAAATAATTTCGCATTTATAAAATATGAAAGCACTTGTCCAAGTATAATTTGTAACAAGCACTTAATAACCTTAAAGGAGCTTTTTGATTTATTTGGCGGTTTACTCAAATAACGAACGCACTAACTCGTGTACTAACCCCGACAGTAAAATTAAAACTAAAATAGGATGAAGTCGTCCTCAATACAAATTAATCAGACTTCAAGGAAAATTAGCATTCGGTTTAAATGACTTGTTTATTGAGTCATGTATAGCGGCGAATTGAAAAACATGATAACTTGTATATACCTACATCAAGTCGGATCGGTTATCTGTATTATCTGTATTATCTTTTTTCATATTTATTGTAGGAAACAGCGAGGTAAAGCATTTAAGGATGCCAGGTAAACAATCGTAGTACCTGGGTTTTGACTGTGAAATATAGTTAAATAAAAAAAAATAAAAAAATAATCTACTTAAATGTAATTAGAATTTTTGTATTCGCATAAAATCCTCAACACGTTTCAAATAACGATTACAGTGCCGTTTAGTAAAGAAAACAAAGATAATTGTTATAAGCTGTTATTAAACTTAATTAACAATGTTACAACTCAGTATCCTGTATTATGAATTATTATATACATACCGATCATTGCTCGGTACAATTTTTTTGTAAATCGTGTTTTTTGAGAATTTTAAATGACCTGAGCCCCTAGACAAAAATCTTAGCGGTAACCGTTCACGCTCATGCCAATTTAAAAATGTATGGAAATGACAGTCCTTGCGGAAAGATGATGTGCTGTCAGGTCAAAAACCTTTCCGCAGGGACTGTCATTTACGGTTACTGCTAAGATCTTTGTCTAGGGGCTCTGAGGTATTATACCTAACCTTATAAATAAATTGTGGATTAATTGATCATATTCTAATGATATTGATAAAACGACGTTTTATAAAAATTAAAAAATTAAACTTAGCTAGTTCAATTTCAAATCCATGAAACACCTGTCATAAAAATCGTTGAGAGCGTTTCCGATATTGAGAAAAGATGCAAGAATTGCTTGTTTATAGGTATTAGATAAATCAAGTAATATTTAACCTATTTACTCCAATACCTATACAGTAAGTGACAATAAATGTATCATTTATATGTTGTGATGGTGTGTTGTTTTCCTTGTAGGATACGTAACGGTTGTTTATTTCCACCGAGTATCGAATGCCCACCGCAATGACCGCAGGATCCTTGTCAGTCATAGGACAAGTTCATTACATACACTTACTTCACTTAAAGGGAAGCAAAAAGTTACCTACATCAATGTATAAATGATACAACCTTGCAGACTTTGTCCTCCCCGAAAAGCAGCGACTTGGCCAGCTAAATTTTTGTAAAACATTATTATCTATCTCGTAAAATAATGAAATTCCTGGAAAAACTAAAAAAAAGGGAAGAATATATCATATTTTCACCCCAAGACCTAGTATCGCCATATGAAATTTCATCACAATCGGTTCACCGGTTTGGCCGTGATCACGTCACAGACAGAGTTACTTTTGCTTTTATAATATTCAGTATAGATGGCTCTACCAGTATGCTCTGAAGTTATCCTTCTTCCCACTAATAGGTACATATTATTTGTTATTGTGACGTCTCTTTCTTTCTGATGGAGATTCTGCTGTTGGCCCTAGCGGCCTTTACAGCCTCACGCGGACAGATTGTGACGTCTCGTGTCGGTGTTCTGAGCTCCTAGACAAAAATCTTAGCGGTAACCGTTAACGCTCACGCTATTTTAAAAATGTATGGTAATGGCAGTCCCTGCGGAAAAGTTTTTGGCGTGACAGCATATTATTATTCCGCAAGGACTGTAATTTCCATACATTTTTAAAATAGCGTGAGCGTGAACGGTTAACGCTAAGACTTTTGTCTAGGGGCTCAGAACGTACTAGACATTTGTCGAGATTTCTATGAATAAATTATTTTGAATTTTTAATTTAACGCCAGGCTGGTACTACACTTCACACACTTTCGAATACATTAAACAGAACTTCTAATGCATAAGTATAAAAAACCATCAATTATTGTTTGTAGGTATATACAATTTGGACCCTGATAAATATAAATAGCAATAATTTTTTGATGCGCCTCTGTCTGTGCTATATGTAAGGAATAGGTGTCATAAAGCGAAGAATTAGTTACTAATATGGAATAAATTGTCGTTGTAGGTTTTAGGACCAGTGGCCTGTAATGGGCCATTAATTGATTTTATACCTGGCCCGTAGCCTTAACATTTTATTGAGTTATGTAACCCAGTTTACAAAATAACAGTTGGCTCTTAAAATTTACATGTCTGATTACATGTTATGACAGAGCTGTCATAATTGTAATACACTCGATTATAAAGATTGAAGGTCGTCGCGTGTCCTATGGATCTGAAAACTACCTTGGTAGCAGCCTTCCATACAAGTCCCGAGTTTGATTTGTGACCGGAGTTATATACGAGACGTTTTTGGATCTCAAATATTCTGAAATGCTGGTGATATTTGTGTTTCTTAATGAATTGTTCCAAAATATATCTACTAGTAAAATTTCATAACCTAAGTGTTAACATTAATGTATTAAAATTTACTAATGGTTGCTCAATAGCAAAATTCAACCGTAATAAACAATTTTTTTAATGTTCAGCAAATTCAAACTGTGACTAGGACAATATACTACCTGATAGTTTCTTACCGATTCTTCTTCAAGGGCCTACTCATCCCAGGGAATTGTAGAGGCGATGACGTAACTTTCGAAGTGATTGTAAAAACTGACTTGGAATTTTGTTGCACTAGTAATTCTTCAATTGTTTTTGGTTTACAAACCTCAATGGCGTTTTGACCGACAGAATAGTTTTGTACGAAAATTACCATATTCCAATAACTTATATAGAGATAACTGTATAATACTGATAAGACATTCGAGACCCGCTCTGAGATTAATAATGCAACCTTTGGACCAGAGAATTAACATAATATTTAAATGTTAATAGAAAAATCGCAATTTGTACGAGAAGTAAAAACGTTCTGTGCATTTGTGGAGAAATTGAATAGATTTTTTCAGAGTTCCCTGGAGCAGGAGTAAATGTCAAGAATGTTTATATAATTCAGAATGTATGCTGTGAAATAGTTAAAACTTACTTTTACATATTTGCAACTGAATGAAAAATCCATGCTCCCGTTTTTAAGGTTATCATGTTCAGCGAGAGAGATTTCTGTGTATACTGTGATGTGATGATTACTTTCAAATCATTTTAACACAACGACTTGTCTCGGTAAATTTTAACTCAGAGAAAAAGAACACTTGCTTCATTCTTGTCGGCAACGCGTTGGTTACAGGCATCTATGGACGGCGGTAATTACTACCATGAGGGTACATCAGCGGTTTTGTTAGATATTGAAGATGAATAATTAGTTGATGGTTGAAAACTATTAGAGCTCCATATGCGCCGGATGGATGCCGGGGGTTTAAGTGGGTAAAAAACCCACATGACCCGAAACCTGTCCACTGAGAGGCCGAGTATCTTAACTTCCCCAGTTCGATAGGACGCAACAGTTAGAAGTACTATAGATTAAGCAATGCCATTAAATCTTTCATATTGAATCGTGAGCATTTTAAAATTCCGACAGTCGTTAGGGAGGCTTGGCGTTTATAACGGATTATCGAGTCGTGATGCCTGTCTGCAGGGCTTATTGAAATTAGAGCGAACTCGCGCACTACAGTTGTAGACTAAGGTTCATTCCACCATCGAGTAAAATGTACTTATAATTTTATTATAAACATACACGGTGTCAGGCTACCGTTTTTGAAAACGAAGACAGATGATAATACTTAGGTATGATATCTTTGATTATCATCAAAGATAAAAGGTGTGAAAAAAAATCAATTTGGGTGAAAAAACATTTGGCTTCGTACGTTTTTAAGAAGGACGTGCGAATAGTGTTCGGATCGAATCGAATAGTAGATTCGAACTAAAATTCGAATCGAATAATATTCTTTTCAATAATAATTCGCAAATTCGAATGATTTGCACACCGCTAGTTTTTTATTGGGACTCAACATTGAAAGCAAATGTTTTTTCATCCAAATAGTTTCTTTTTGTCACTCATCATCATCATTATTAATAATTACCATCACCTGTCTTTACTTTCAGAAGCGTTTGCTTTACATCTTGTATACATATAATCACTCAAACACTCACATATTTGTATTAAGGTTCCCGATGATACATATATTATGAGATATATTACATATAACTTCCATTTCAAATCAGCATCATTATCTTTTTACCCATAATTGTCTTTCTCCTCTCGCATTAAATAGCTCCGCTACCTCTACAGACCATCGACAACACTATAGAGAACTCTTATGAATGCAGGTTTCCTTACGTTTTCATTTACTAATCCTAGTAATAGTAAACTTCTAATATATTAGGCGCTACCCACATAGCCTAGCTGGATAAGGAACGAAACTGAAACTGAAGATTGTGGGTTCAAATCCCACTAGACTAAGTAATGTATATTTATTTTGTTATTTTATTTGTCTTTAATTAACAGATATATTGGATATTAATATTACACCAACACAAAGTTTACTTAAGTAAGTTAGGTTAGATTATTAATTATGCATAGCTCGAAATATTTGTAAAAAGAAAATCAGTCAAAGTCAAATATTGAGATTGTTTCATGTGGTGTATTAGGCAGATAAATCCTTTAATAAATATAAGATATCGGTACTTAAGTATAGAGAATCGTATTAAATGAGCTCAACTCAGTGAGAAGTAATCCTAAGAATACGTAACGTCGTGACTTAATCGCAGATTATTTCGACAGCTCATTTGAATGTGAAATGCTTCGTGGGCGTGGTGTGCCATACTGTTCCACTGTCGCTCGTGTTGTAACTGATGACATAAAGGTATTCAACTGATCTACTTATTTTAATTTAGATCTTTACGAGTACAAGAATGACACCAGGTTAGCATAATGTAAGTCATAGCGTGTTAGAAATGCGTCTATATGAAGGTACTGTGCCTGCGACTTCGCCCGCGTAGAAATCTATGTGCCACAAAGTTTTTTCTCCAAGACTTCAAGGGAATTATATAATGAAAAATCTAGGATAATAACTTCTATACTAACTTTTATGCCCTATTTCAGCCTCTAACAAGCCTTTTTTTTGCATTAAAAATAGCCTATATTCCTTCTCAGGCTCTAGACTACCTCTATCCAAATTTCATTTAAATAGGTTCAGTAGTTTATGGGTCATTGCATAACAACAGACAGAGACTTTCGCATTTATAATATTACTAACGAAGTAAGGATATGTGTGTGGGAGCAAACACTGAAGTGTGACGGAGAAAGAGAAAAGATGGAACTAAAGAGGATACTACATATACTAGTAATGAATGAATACATTTGAAAATACTTATAAGCTGGTATTTTAGTATAACAATAAAGTTGTTTCCCAAGTTCACATAATTAGCAACAGACGAGAGTTAGCTTCAGTCTAGACTCGAATCTATAAATAACTAAGTTGTCAGAACTTGATTGGTACACACCATTCCTCTTTACCCCTGACTCATATTGCCCCGACTCATGAGTCAGGTTGCCTTCAACAAGTTTAATCATACGTTTAAGAGCGACATTTATTTTTCTTTCTTAACTTTGCTCAATGAGCTTCTCTCATTGTTTTATTGTTAACATTTTAAAGATTATCATGATATTGAAAACAGTGACATTATTGAAAAGAAGGTTTTTACTATTTATAGTACCTAATTATATTTAGAAATTAATTATTAAAAATATTATTAAAAATAATTTTATAACAAACAATAGTTTTATTACAACATAATATTCTCAGACCTTCCGAATACAAGTAAAAAATTTCATTAAAATCGGTCAAGTCGTTTCGAAGAAGTGTGGCAACTAACACTGTGATACGAATTTTATATACATATATGTCGGCACACCGGGCTTGTATCAGAAGTGTTATCCATGATTATTCACATAAATAAGAAGATAAATAGAGGTTTGAGAACAAATCCTGTCAAGGTGGCCGAATATCCGGAACATTGGTTCTTATACTGAGTTTA
>DWPQ01001655.1:0-11855 GCA_018251795.1 Perichares adela | reverse complement strand
TTTATGAAAAAAAATCGGGCCTTTTTGAAGAGGTTCAACATGGCAGGAGATCAGGCGCAATTTTACCAGTTAATAAATACATTATTGTCTACAGATAATGACATCCGCACCCAAGCAGAAGTAAGTGTTTGCAATTATTTAACTTTTAATCATATTAATTCTTTGATTGCTGCACGCTATTACATTGTTAACGCAGAAAACTAGAACTATGGCCTCGTGTCAAAACGTGGTCATGGAGGATCTCGGCTAACTTTGCGAAACAAAAGCAAGAACTTAACTTTAAATTCTGTTGCTTTTACAGTACGGTTATTAGAAAAGAGTGAAATCTGTCAAATAAACAATTTTAGCTGAGTACGTATATTTTTAATCACGCTACACTAACCAATTCCGTCTAGCGGTTACCTGTCGGAGACTTGGTTAGCGGACAGCCGGGCAGCACGCCTTTTTCAAATCACAGTGTCTTTTTTAGAATACTATCTTTTTTTTTATATATTAACACACCCGTAATTAATTTTTTTAACACGTCTCTAGAAATATGTTATAATAATTTAACATTACTGTCTACTAATTAAATTGGTCTTTTGTCATATACTTGACTTTTACATTGGAGGTTTAGGATTTTTATCATTGTTTTACCGGCGTCCGACAAAGCCTTGTGACTGTTAATCAAATTGTTTTTGAAGAGGTAATAAAAGTAATGACTTTCCTTATAAACTTTAAATGTAGGCCTGATGTTGTATAACTTAATTTCATTGATAGATGCAATGATAATATAATAGATATTTTATACATATGACATTTTTAGTATTACGTTATTCATTAAGTTATAAAATATTCAATATGTATTTACTTTAGAGTAAATTGGATTACCACATATTTCACATGTAGTAATTTAAATGTAATTAATATTAAAGCTAGTATTTTTGTTCAACATAGTCTAAAATATGGATACTTACCATACTTGATCAAAAAATCATCTAAATATATTACTGATTTTACTTTGTACCAAGTAAAGCATTGAACATTTATTTATTTAAATTTGTTTCTTTGTTATATTTGTTTCCTAATTATTATTCCTCTTTGGTTGGCAGTGTGTTGATGGTCATATCATTTCTTTAACATTATGGATGTCTAAGGGTTGGCTGTGAACAACCACACATTGTAGGTAGACCATATTTATAAACTATTCATATAAAAATTAAATAGACCAAATTTACCAAAACTAAACAAAACCATTTAAAAAAATAAATAACAGAAAAGAGTATATTTATGGTTTTTTTCTTTATAGGAAGCTTACAACTCCATCGCTACAGAGACAAAAGTCTTATATTTAGTGGGTGCTATCCAACATGCCGATCTTGTTGAGGAGGGGCGCCAAACAGCAGCTGTCCTGCTGCGGCGGCTTCTCAGCACTGACTTCTTTGAATTCTTCCCGAAACTTACCTTTGAACAGCAAGCACTGCTTCGAGAACAGCTACTCCTCACTCTGCAACTGGACGTGTCCTTGGCATTACGAAGAAAGGTAATTTTTTTCTCTAATATCTAGGGATACTTTTATAATGAAATGTGTCATTGTATCTCATCTTTTCTCCATATGTAGGTCTGTTCGAAGTGATTAATTCTTGACTAAGTTAGATTTTTAGGAATTTTCTTTTAGTCAAAGATGTGTGTATAAAACAAATCTGAGAGAATAAATAATTCTTTAATGAAAAAATGTTTATTGGGAAACTTCTCATGGCAACAATTAGTCTTAATATTGTCTGGGTTAAGCCATTCTAACTACAATTTGTAGCAAGAGAATGAAACAACACTTTTTGAATGTCAATTTACGCCATCACTTCTGCAAACCCCTACAATGAGTAGGCCCTAGAAGAAGAAGCGGCAAGAAACTGCCAGGGAGTATATTTTCCTACTCGCAGTTACAGAGAACACTAGAGCTATTTGTTATTATTATTCCTTCCCTGTTTTTTGGATAACATACCCATGCCGAGGCATTCCTGTCTGAATAGTAATCATCAAGTTTGTAGTAACCTTTGGTCATGAGAATGCTTTTTGTGGTGAGATTTTTTCATAGTATTCTTTAAATGGCTCATTTTCTTCACTAGTACAAAAATCAATTGCAAACATACTATTTTTCTGAAATGCAATGCTTAGTGCTGGCAAAGATACTATTTCTTTTTAACATTTTATTAATCATTAAGCAACTAAACATTACACAGATTTCATACTTATAATATAATTTATTATTAATAGTAAATTATTAACTTTGTAGATTGTACTTTGTATTAGATTCCACAGCATAGGTTATCATAAATAATGTATGTAGATATTATTATGGTTATGCCATATATTATGAACTTGGAACACTTATCCCTTATTCTCGGGGGTAAATCTTCTGAAACATGGTAGATTATGTGGGGTTCCTACCCACTATCACTCCCTCAGAGTGAACGCTAAAAGGCACGTCATCTAAAAGTCGTTAGGATGAGCAATCAATAGTCGCAGTTCTTACCGAATTACGACCTCGACGTTCCTGCTCGCGGGAGTCTCAATGGGATACGCCAAGTGGCTTCACATCACAGACTCGCCGCGTTTACAAGCGAATGCGGCCTTCTCCCGATTCCGCTCACGACTTAAATATTATATACCTACCGTTAAAAGATTTACAACTGGCATACTACGATTTTAAAGTTATATCATCGCGGACTTTAGCATTTGAAATGTAACGGGAACTCACGATTTTAGTATCTTATGCCGCAACTGGGTCGGCATATAATACAAAAACCGTGAGTACCCGTTACAGTAAAAATGACATAGTATGTTTCAGAGACGAGATCTATGACTGGAATAATATAATTACATACAAGTAATATTATTCCAATTAATCTAATACAGCAATATGTTATGCATTTCAAATGTCAGGAAAGTATGTTTTATCAGTTGCCGCCCCCTTGACCATTTCGATGCCTCTCATTCTATACCCACGTGTTTGCACAATGGTCTCAAGCGCCCACTAGAGGGTGTTATCGCCCACTTCAACTAAGACTACGCCTTTGCGCTTCCTACTTTATGTATTGTCTTGAAGCGGCTGAGTATTAAACATACGGGTTAAAACAATTTATAAAGAATTTTTATACAATCTTGAAAGTAATGCGAAAGGCAAAGATAATTTAACCAAAGACTTTCAGCATCAATTTCATACTTGAATCTATTTAAAAGCACGAAAAACTTTGCGGTTAAAGGTTTCAACCGAATTTACCTCGCGGCAAGTGATTACACAAGAGAAGGAATCAGTAGTTCATTTAAATTGTTAGAAATATTAAGCCGGGTCAATCCTGTTTGCTACAAACAGAACTTAGTTTGCTCTATACACATTTTTAACATACTGTTACTCGGGTTGACTATTTATATATGATAGACTACTCATGGTGAAAAATATTTTTATTTATAGATATGTACATATTTCGAAAATGTAAACATTTAAATACATCGGTATTTAGACCTTTGTAGACAAAGCTTCGACGCTTGTTTCCAGTGTTCCGTCGATTAATTCTATCGTGACAATAAGCAAAGAGACTGACGTAGTTTTGCCCCGACTGAAGTGGCATGGAATTGACCACAAAGATCTAAGAACTTTTAACTCCTCGAATAGTAACCACGCCATTATAAATCAAATTGCCCATACGGTGTTTCGGTTGCTTTTTATCAAACAAAAGATACTTAGTAGCGCTGTCTTCCGTATACGCCGTAAAAGGCAAACCTGCGGTGCGTGCGTCGTCATCGCAGCCGCTTGAACGTATCAATGGTCATCTAACTATAGTACCAAGATTGGAGGAATTATATTTACAGCGAAAATAGTACTCGATCGACCGGACTCGTTATGCGTCTTTAATAAACGTGGTATAAGTACAAACAATATCCAGATCGTTTCGACAATAATCTACACATAAACATACATATAAAATATATATGTATTCTGAATTATATTCACCACTTTATGTAGGTAAGGATTTTACATTGTATACACGCAAAAACATTGTTAGTTCCCGCTCTTCAAATGAGAAAGCAGTTTCATAGTCATATGGAACAGAAATAAATCTCCCAAGTACATATAACTAAAATTAAATGAACGTCTTTGCAAACGTAACATATTTAAACAAGAAGAAAAACGAACATTGCCGAGAGTAATTGATAAAGTGGACGCTCCTTAATCATTGAATATAATTTCATTCAAGTAATGTATTCCTTTCATGATCATATGACGTACTTTTAAAAATATCAATTAACTATTCATTGTTCTTTCGTATTATGGCTTGTAGATCTCCAGGTGAATGCAATATGATCTATTGTTAAAATACCTGCCAACAAAAATTGCGATTGTGTTCTTGTCAATAAAATGATTGCGCGACACCAACGCGCGCAGACAGACATTTATCGAAATAAATATTCTTTGTTCGATTTATTCAATGACTAGCTAGTTTGACTGAATTAATCTTTATTCATGATTTAATAAGGAAAAGCACTTTGAACGTTTAAAATTAGTAATCTAATTAACCTTTGTCAGAATAATTGAATGAGTGGCCCTGTGACTGAATTTTTGGTTGTAAGGAAAACAGCGCTTGCAAACTAATAATTTAATATGAACATACGGTTTATAAATACATAGAAACAATATCATATTTAATTTGCATAAATATGTTTTAAGGCCAAATTATAACTTTTTGTTTGCTCTGAATAGTTCATTGTGATCATGAGTACCATTATCTTGTGCTCATCGACAGAAACAAAAGAATTGCTCCGAATACAAAAAATATGTCGCACTAGGATTATGCGCAATAAAGATATATTTATAACTAGCTTACCCGGCAAACTTCGTACCGCCTTCTGAACGACAGAACTAACATTAAATGTTTGACAGATAGGTATAGTTTCTAAGGGAAAATAAAATTATTGTTTTTACTATATTCCTAACATTATTTTCATATTACTCAACTTTTAAACCTTCCCTGGACTTCCCCAAAAAAAACAAAATTTGCCAAATCGATTCAACCGTTCCTGAGATTTAGCGAGACTAACGAACAGCAATTCATTTTTATATATATAGATAAAGTAAAAAAAGTTCAATTATAATTAATATAATAAAACACAAATTAATAAGACACATTATTAAGGACAATACTCACAATCCTTAACAGTTTTATTTGGCCATGTCTTCGCATCATATCTGATGTCTTCAAACTTCTGTTTGCCGTAGTGCAAAAGGTACCTTATTGATTCTCCAAGGCCATTCACATCGAAGTAATGCAGTTTCTTTGCCATTATTAAGCCGATGCCCTCAATAGTTCGAATGTAAATAATTATAATCACAGTCATGAGCGTTTTATACCCTTGACATGTTACTAGTCAGAGGAGTTCAACTTATTTTATACAGAATTTTAAATCTCTCAACATTTTTTATAAACATTTCGAATCTATACTAATACTAGCAGAGCTGACACTCTTTGTCCTGTCCGGAAAAGCAGCTACTGAAAATAATGAAAATCCTGGAGAAAGTAAAAAAAAAGGAAATTTAAATAATTTAATTTATAGTAGTAATTTAATTTATTTTAAGGAAATTTCATCACAATCGGTTAAGCGGTTTGGAGTTACTTTCAACACAAAAAGAGCCTAAGTAAACAAATTATTATTATTTAATATAGACACCATATTATACCATAGTTTGAGAACCACTGGATTTACCTTTGGATATTAATAATTAATGCGATAAAAATATTTTGATAAGGTGTCAAAGTTTAACAGATATGAATTTTGTTTATTTCTTATCTTTATTATAGAAAGTTGTTCTAGAAAAAACTATTGCATTGTTTTCAAGTAAAACTTGCCATTTAGTCATTAATAATAATTTAATTAATATCATTGTTTTGAAGTAGCTGTTACTAAGTCGCAAATTTTGCATAGTTTTTTGGTAATTATCTTTTTACTTTATGTCGATAAAATACATTTGATAACCAAATAAAACATAATATTAAAGAACTTTCAGATATGCAGGTTTATTTTTTTTCATCAAAGCAAGTAATTATCAATAACTTATACGCACATAGCTTCCTCACGATGTATTCCATCATCGAAGCAGTAATAATAATTATCTAATACGCGCATAACCGAAAATTATTTGTGCGTGCCGGATTCGAACCCACGCCCTTCCACGGAAACCAACGCTCAAACCACTAGGCTAACTATCAATTGTAATCCATTTCTAATACGCACATAACTTTGAAACAGCGTGATGAAATAAAAGAAACCCATAGAAAATAGTTTACTTTTAGCTTTATCGAAACTTAGTCTGAAAGTACCATAAAATTTGACCCCAGGGGAGACTAAGTTCGCAAGTATCCCCACAGTTGGAGTAAGTAATCGTTAAAACAAACTTGCTAACCCGAACTCGGCCCGATTAAGAGTTTTGGTCCAAAGACATGAGTGCTAAGTTTTAATGGCAGTCGTTTAGATCCAAATTAGTGTTCTTTGCACTTAGATAGTTGATCACACTTTATTTCTCAACTAAATGAATGAGTTATTCAATGTTTTTGCAATCTTTTTTAGTCAGGATTTTTTGTAATTAACCGAGAACTTATACACTTACACTTTCTCACTTACATCTTTTTAAATTTAAATCATCACTCAAATAATTATAACATACTAGCTGTGCCTGCGGCTTCGCCCCCATCTAAAGTAATTAACTACAGTTATATTTCAGTTAATTGACATAAAAACGTAATGGATATTGGCTTTAAACTTCTTAAAGTTTTGCACTATATTTTAGTAAAACGGAACAAAAATCCGTTCAGTAGATTTTGAGACAAAGGGGCACCATGAGTTGACCAGTTTTATATTAAGCAAAAGATATTTAAAACAAGAAAAATATATTGATGTCTTAGAATATCATAACTCAGAAAAGTAAATTTCTGAAAAGTTTTTACTTCTCCTTTTTCAAGCTCTTCTCTATTTTCTTAGAAAAGACTTTGCTTTTCTGAGATAAGACACGAAGAAGTGACACCAAAGTCATGTCATCTGTTAATGCCAAAAAGCAATTTTATTTTTATTTTCAGGTAAATAATAGGAAATATAAAAGGAAATACCACAAAATGACTATCCGAAACTTTATCGGCGGCCTGTGAAACTGGAAATATTTTTTAGAACATTTCTAACGAACATGAACAATGAGTAAATTTAATTTGAATGTATTAAAAAAAGCCGGTCCACTCGAGGCAATATCTTAAAGTTTTCCCGTTCCAAACATCAAGGGTTGGGTCAAGACGACCCAATCTAATTAGTCAGGCTACAGGTGTGGGCGGCACCCGACAATTACTTAGTCGCATTAACCAGCAAATAAACACGGTGCTTTTACTGCCCTACCACTTAAAGGTTGCGGTGAAAGAAAACTAAACGATGGTGCTAGTTACAGCGGGTTAATAAAATTTTTGAATTTGGAATCACTTTTTTGTTAACTTTGTCATTACCTTACATTTAGCTTTACCTTACCTTACATTTACCTTTACTTAACCTTACATTTACATTTACCTTACCTTACATTTATTTACCTTTACTTAACCTTACATTTACATTTACCTTACCTTACATTTACCTTTAACTTTACCTTACCTTACATTTTCCTTTACCTGACATTTACCTTACCTTTCACTGCTTATTGTATTATTTTTACATCTTCACGAACGAATGGCTAGGCTATCTAAAATAATACAAATTAAAATAGTCTTCGTTATAATTCGTTATTGACTATTTAGGATAGGGTTTTTCTTAACATAGTTTATATTTCCTTAAATTGACATCCAATCTCACGGGACTCCCAATAGACTTGCGTGTGAGAGGCATTATTGACGCGCCGCCAAGAAGTACACATGAACGTTCGTGAGAAAAGCATTATCCACGCATTGAGGGTTAAGTCGAAAGCGTTTTATCCGCTTACACTGGCAACCTACACCAATACTGCGGCGACAAGAGAAACCCCTTGTAATTTACAGTCCCGTAGTTTGTGCGCCTAAGGAAACACTTTATTACGCGGCGGAAAACGAGAGAGTTCACGAGAACTCAGACTGGAAGTTTATGTGTACTGGTCTTAGTTATATCATTCAACGAAACTTATTGTATACGAGCCAGTGAAATGAAACAGATCGTGTCTTTACAATACGTTACATGAAAATTCATTCTTCAACTCGGAATTATTATAGAGAGCTTAAGGCACATAGTACATGCTGATACTAAATGTAATTTTCAAGGTAGATTCTATTATAGAAAAAAACTTACCGCCGTTATATCTTTGGGATTAAATTCAATTAAATGATTGTATCTTTATCATGTGATTCTTACTCGAGTTAGTATTGAATAGAGTATTGAGGAAACCCTTTTTATTTAAATAAAAATGGTTGTTATTTAAATAAAACCCTTTTTATTTAAATTAAAAATGAAAAGGGTTTTCTCAATGCTTTATTCAATAACTAGTTTTAAAACTAGCTGTGATTGCGCATTGCACACGTGGAAATCAGTGTGTCGCAAAGTTGTTCCCGCGTAAATCTAAATCCCGCGGGAATTCTAAGATAAAAAGTAGCCTAAATTACTCTGTATTACATCAGCTATCTTCCAGTAAAAACCAGGTTTAAACCAGTCCAGCCGTTCTAGAAACTAGCCGAAACAGACAGACAGACAAAAATTTAAAAAAATATATATTTTGTTATATGTACAGTGCGTTCATATGCATTTAGTAAAACTAATTATTTTAATACAAACAGACATTGCATTTTAATTTAGTTGTATAAATTTCCCACTTCATAAAATCATTGCTTTAAACAGAGTATCACTGCTATGCTAGACATACTTGTAAATAATCGCGACAATTCCAAGCGCAACGCAACGCGAAAGAACCTTCCTTTACATATTGAAACGACCTTAGTGAAATCCATTTCCTTTAAAGAAACCTGAGCCATCTACAATTCCGTCAAGCCCGCACTGCAGATAGCTTTAGACGTACCCTCCAGTAAAGTGACTTTCATCAGAAATGATCAAATATGCACCCCTTCACTATCTAACACCATCTCTTGACTTCTACCAATGACATTCACTCTTGACGAAATTGTAACTGTAGCTATATATTCTGCAAACTTCGAATACCATTGCTACATTTGTTCTTACCCAAATTTTTAATTCGGCATTTAAGCAGCAATGGATGTGCGTAAATATCTTCAGACGTACTGACGTTACGTATGGTTTAAAATGCTGTAGAATGATCTTATCGATAATGTTTTTCAAACGCGCAAGGTACGATATTATAGAAAAGTGTCGACAATGTGATGTCTGTCCACTTTTAGCTTTCGTGGTTGCATAGAAAGCTGATGGCGTGGGCGATTAGCTTATTTTCAATTCTTTGTGACGGCTTTCAGCTCCTAAGAGTTACGATGTAGATTTTTGTACACAGAACTTTAATTGTCGTCCTTGTCGAGTATAGGTATATGTCTACCTGCCAGCCTCTGGGTGTTTTACATGATGTTTTTTGGAGAGAGAAGGTTTGCATGACTTAATTCTCCTTCTACATTGCCACATCGGACATCACGATACAGCAAGTATCCATCATCTATTTATATCTATAGGTACATCTCAATAAAATTGGAGTGTCTGTGTAATATTAAAACAATCGCTCTTCACTAAATGCATATATATGCATATTTATACACAGTATATATATAATTATTTTTTTTACAGTTTTTGTCTGTCTGTCGATCTGTCGGTTTGTTCCGGCTTATCACTGGAATGGTTAGACCGATTTAGATGAGACTGTCAATGAAAGATAGATGATGTAGCAAGGTGTAACGTATGCTACTTATTATCGGGTGGGATCGCAGTCAAGCGCTAACTTATCTAAAATAAAAAATACACACAACCCTTAATTTTCACCCTTCCATCACCAACCCTCAATTTTTCACTAGATTTAATTTGTATGGCAAAACGAGGTTTGCGGAGTCAGCTAGTAATATTATATTATAGTAGGTATAGATAAATATTTCAGTTGAACCTCCAAAAAATAAACTCACTACATATTGCGTTTTTTATCATAGCAAAGATTCTTAATTTAATTTCAATTTGTTTTGGGTTTATGCAAGAATGAAAACACAAAGCAATCCAATTTATTGTGTCCAAAACAAATGTCGCCAAATTGGTTTGGTCATCCATATTCCCTCGGGGTTCGAACATTTTTGCATAGTAATGCGGCCGCCATTTTAATTTATTTATATTCGTATGACCAAAACGTATCACCGTTTTATTGAATTACAAGCTGACCCCGTAACGTTGTATTGCTATATAAAAGACATTCATCCCCTATTTCAACCCTTACAATACTTTTTCCGAATTAAAAAATAGACTATTTCTGTACCGAATTTCATTAAAATTGGTCTAGAAGGTTCGCAGCCTATTTAATACAAGGGAAACAAACAATATCCAGTATCCGAGGGTTTTCAGGAGTGGTTAACTGAAAATGATGAAGCTAGAAGATGGCCATAGGAACTCGGCGATTAGACTACACAACGCCATCGAGTTTCGGCTCATAAGCTTGATCTTGACGAGAACTTTGGTAGTAGCGGGTAACCAGGATCTGAGGATGGAGCTGGAAGGTGGCCGTATAGGAACTCGGTGATTAATCGACACAACCCAATTAAGCTTCGGCTCTAATGATTCGTATTGACGAGTACTTCGGTGCTAGATGTTAACCAGGGTCTAAATATGAAGATGGAACAGTTTTTTTCGTCTTGGTGGGTTTTTGGTGGGTGGTGAGTGGTGGTGTTTTGATGGACGTGAATATGTGTCAAAACAACACATTATGAGACAGCTACACGCTACATAACGGAAAAACATTGCTTCGTGGTATAAACTACGCCGTAATCCATTTCGCATGTAAAAAACTAAGAGGTTTAAAATTTAATTAAAAGATTTCTTTCACAGAATCGTCTTCTATCTCAATGTCAAGGAAGTCTTACTTCAACCGGGTGTAAGGGTCACACGCACTCTTTTTTTTATAACGAGCGCCTGACAAAACTTAAAAGCCAAATTATTCGTTGCGCGTCAGACTTTTCGCATAGCCGTACATTGAAAGTGCAATTGTTTTTAAGACAATTCTTTGACATGAATTGCGTGATGATTCAATTTTTAATCTTTGAAGTCTTACACAAATACCAGATTGATAATGGCTTTAAGACTCGTTTGCTTATTAATTTGTTGTTAGCATAAAAATACCCACCTGTATGTGAGTAGATTTCACAATATAATTAATATCGCTTGTGTTAACTAATTTTTCCAGCCCATGGACAGTATTAACGGCTACAAATTGGCTACAGGGAGACCAATTTATCCCGATGTGCCTTTCATCTCGTTGAAGTATAACATTATTTATTGCACAGGTGCAGTATAAAAGTGTAAAAGAACCGTCCACGTTTCCATTTCATACAATATGCCGGCGGCCATTAGTCCAACTAATGGACCATGCCGTGTGTTTGAGCTATAAACACACTAGAGTGATATTACTTTTATTAGCGTGCACTTCGCTGTGTAGTATCTTTAGAAGTAATAAAGGGGAAACGAGAATAGAGCGATAAGATGCATGTAAATGCGACTTTAATTGTAAATAATTAACTCTGTATCTTATTCCGTACAGGTTAGGGTATAATGCTGTATATGGATTCACAACAACCCATACATGTCCCATTGCTGGGCTCGGGTCTCCTCTCACACTGAGAGGGTTTAAGGCCATAGTTCACCACGCTGGCCAAGTGTTAACAGATTTCACATACCTT
>DWPQ01001654.1:0-11855 GCA_018251795.1 Perichares adela | reverse complement strand
AACAGAACGCAAAACAAACGAAGCGCGCGCGTTATCTCTCAGTCGTCAGTCGTCACTCGTCACTCGTCACTCAGCGGGACTCGCGTTGCTGACGTTACGTTTGATCCAAGCCAACTTGCCAAGTACCTGCTCTAACGTCGACTTGGTCCAGGGGGCGGGGTCTCCACGCGTTTTGACCAATGATTTCGCTCCGTTCGGGCAAAACTAATTATACTGATTTATGCTCCCATTGTGCATTGTTGTATGTCTTTCTCCGGCTATACGTTTTCATGCATATGCATCGTGATACATCGCCTATCAACTTTTGTTTTTCCCACATCGTATCGCTGCCGATATTGCGACGATATGCTTGCTAATGAGCCGTCGGCGAACTATCCATCATGTGACTCAGTTTAATTTTGACGTGTTTAATTATTTGGTAATACCTATTGGCGATAGTGAGATAAGGTGACATCATCGTCAGCAAATACTGTTTAATGTTTCAGTAGTTCACTTGGTGTTTAGAGGCTGCTGCAGATTAAGGACGTATGCTATCAGCTATGAGCAGTTCCCTGACGTATCTCCTCACATTATCAAGGATACCTAATACATACTCCACGGAACAAATCCACTATTATTATCAATAGCTTAGTGGCCAACCCAAATGTCAGAAATTGCTATGCTACCTAAAGTCGCCCGTTTATACTTTAATTACTACTATCCAACACTAGCAACCTAAACAGATAGCTAAATGTGTCTTTAGAAACACGGAAGTGCTTTGACAGTTTTGTTACTAGTGGATAACCACTTCAATGGATAACCATTGAACGGTAATTTACGAATGACAACTCGGGGGCCTATAAGCGTTTCGTAGGACAGGTCTGTGATCAAACTCCAATAAAACTAAATTAATTAAAAATGCACGATTACTAATGATTAATAACCAAAAAAAGCTTATTATGATTACATTAATTATTTGACGATAATAATAATAGTCTCAATAACGATAACAACAAACACAAGTATCTACTTATGTATGTATGATATGTTTTCGTATATCGCCGAGTATCATTTAGAACACAAAAATAGGTCCAAAATCCAACTACATATAGTTGTGACAGAACTGACAAGATCATTAATCTCGAACGATTTCTAAAAGTATCTATCGGACATGATTTGATTATCGCTGACCAAAACAAAACAAAAAGTGTGTAAAAAAATGCAATAAGAAGTCCGCGGTCGCCGTAGAGAGCGCTGTCAGCCGCCATTGTATATCAATATTTCGCTAAATGTATTCCACGTTGAGAAAACAGAGTAAATGGAGGTTCGGCTGCGTTCGCGCATTCACCTGTCGCCCGTGGGCGGGGTCTGCGGAATCTGAAATTCGCACTTTTTTCCAGCGCCCCCTGTCAACGGCCGGCGGAATTCGGGTGCGATATTTTCTGCGGTCGGAATCCGAACGTTGTACCGCGAGTTGAGATATTTATTCGCCGGTCGCGTTGCGAGATTTATGGAGCCCTGTTCGCATGGGATTTATTTGAAGGGCTTTTAATCCAGGTAGTGTACGGGCAGCGAAGGTCACGGGCTGCATCTCGGTTTTGAAGTCACAGGTATCTTGGTAATACGAACGATTTAAATAGGCCTTCCTCAATTTATTACAATCATAGCAGACCGATGCTATTGATTATACATGAAGGATCAGAAATATTTTGATTTTTTTAAAACCATTTTTAAAACATTTCGAAGTTATTATTAACTGGTAACAAGTCAGTGGTTTTCATCGCCTATAGGTGGAGGAAACAACTTGCCGTTTAGTTACGCCCCACGAAAAAAGTAAACACTTTTGAAAAATATTTACCACAAACTATCCAAGTCAAACCCTAGACCGCTTCTCACTTTGCTTAACCTTGATTAAGATGGATAATGTGTACAACTATATTTTGAAAGTAACATTAATTAGGTAAAAAAACTCAACACAGTATTATTGAATACACGCCGTACGGAGCGCGGCTACCGATAATCGCGTGCGATAACGCAAATAGGTCAGGTGTTCGAAGCCGGCTATCACTCATAGAATAAACAACAATAACACGTAAATTTGAGCCGAGGTTGAGTTGAGTGCCTTCCGTTGACGACGCAAAATTGATAGTCGTTGCAATAATGAAAAATGATTTGTGTGACGCACCGCGCATCGGTCCGACTTACCGACCCGACGACGACGCGACGACGCGACGGGTTGGTCCCGGTCGTCTTAAATTTGAACCGAACTTGAGTGCTCATCGTTCATAACGTAAGATTGATCGTCTGGTTCTCTTATGGATATGATTTCTGTCACGCGACTGCTTTTCGATCGGGGTTTGTGATGAACCAAACCGTATCAGGGTAGATATGAACAGGACATTATTTATTGATATGTAAACTTGCTGTTTACTCGCTATTGTCGCCCGTGGACACTTACAACGAACGATGTTTTCAGCCCTATTAGAAATCGTTATCTACAGAAATAAATAAAATTTGAGTGCCTGTTTGTAATATTAAAGTAGCCGCTTTTTACTGAATGGGTACTTATACATATGCCAAAATATTTTAAAAAAAATTGTTTGTCTGTTTTTCTGTTTATTCCAGGTAATATCTGAAACGGCTGGGGGGCCTATTTTGACGGGACTTTCACTGGCAGATAACTGATATAATAAGGAGTAACTTAGGCTACGTTTATTTTAGAATTATAAAAAAAGTCCACGCGCACGTAATGGCGGGACACAGCTAGTCAATATGAATACTAAAAGTTGAAATGGATACCTCTGTGTTAGGCAATATAGGGATATATTCCTCCTTCTTCAATAAGACAAAGAATAAATAAAGAAGTAGGGGATACGTTAGTGCACCATTTTCTACGTGTACCTATTTGATTCGAATGTGATTCTCTACGAGACAATACTGAATATAATCTGATTCTAAATAAATATAGAATAAGGATAGAATCACCAGGTAAGGCCTATATTAAGTTATGCCACAAAAAACAATTACGATCCAGCCATCTTTTCCAGTATACCAAAACTTATTGCATGTCTTTGCTCATCATTAATGTGGACTCCCTAGCTTTCATACATGAATATCATAAATAAATGAATTTAATATCACCTCTACCCTTTATTTGTCCGTTGATAATATTCCTGCCCTAGATAATCTGGGAGGGATCGCTTTTATCGATAAGATCACCCATTGTTTACGTCGTAACAAATATTTCTTAAACGTATTTTTCGAATTTGGTTTGTAAACCAAATTCGTTACAGAACAATATAAACGCGCAATTAATTTGCGCCAACATCCAATAGAATCTTAAAATTTAATCTTTCTTCATTAGCATTACATGCATACCTGGACATGTGTTCCAAAGCAGTTATATTCGTTATATGGGCAGTTTGAGATACTAAGTTCGACCTCGCACATCGCTAATACCTTGGGCCGGTCACTTGACCTTCGTTTAAAAGCTCTTATTGATTTATTTAAGTAAAAGCTCCATTGAATACAGCTTTAGTGGACTAGGTGCTGGAAGTTTATTGCCGTCTAGAACTTAGCCGTAAAAAGTTATTAGGTCACCGATCGAAACGCGATAACGAAACGTGTTGAAAGCGAGCTTTTTGTTGTGAAATGAGGAGAATTGTTGTCGATTTGTCGCTTTGATATTGGAAACTATTAAAAAATTATAAAAGTATAACGCTGTCGTTATGGAAGCAGATTCCAGTACGTTTGTATTGGACGAATTCTTTAACTAGCTTCTGCTTGCAGTTGAATTGGAGTGTGCAGAGTTCTATTGTTGATAAAATTAAACTTTTTTTGTAAAAATACGTTTTTATTCATATAAGTTATAACGACTTCATACGACGCTATCCGATGTAGCATATAAGCAAATAGTCAGAATTTTAATTGCCACATATTGATGGACACTGCTTTAGCCCATTACAACTCTTGATAGAGATCACGGATCTTTTCTTATGGTTGAGGATTGTTAGAACTTACTTAACCACACTGCTTCAGTACTCAGTACGGCTTCAGTACGGACCAGAAGTGGGTTTCATTATAATGTATTATTAAACTAACGATTATATGATGAGTTATTTATAATGTATTATTAATCGAAACAGAATAGCCTAAAAAAACTTCGGCATAAGCACCTTCATACTTTGCTTTGGTTAGAGCATTTAACTAAGAGTATATCGGTGGTATCCTATTCGAGTGGGACGTTAGAAAAAACTGGATTAAGCAGCAAAAATGCAAAGAACCATAATGTCACATAACTAACTAGATTGCATTGGTTATCAGTAGCATAATCTCCGGTAATCTCAGATACAATTCTCGCCAATTAAACACTTGAGGATTTAGCTCAATATACATCTGCGTAAAGAGTGTTATCAGGTAATGCGCACATTGGCTAGGCAAGATAAGATTTCGCCATTTACTTTAACTGATAAGACGTTTCTGTTTCCAGTTGGTTCAGGACTTAGCCTACCTAGCGCAACCTGGCAGTGGATCACATGGCATGTTATTAGATAATCTTACTTAATATTTACTCTCTATAGTTAATTAACCATTATTAACTTTTAAAATAAGACGTGGTAGAAGCGGCAGAAAAACTTTTACAAATATCTTTGAAACTTACAGTTTTTTTTACAATTATTTGATAAATGTAATTTAAGCAGAACAGGCTGCAGCGCTGTTTATTTCCGAGCATTCTTTTTATGTTTTATATACATATGTAAAATCGACTGAAGTCATACCACATAGCTTAAGGTTTCACTTGAAAACAACACAAAACAAATTTTCTTTATTGTACGCTTGCAATAATTAAAGTCAACTGTTTAGTAGAACACAACATACAATGAGGGTCTTATCATTAGAGAGCGATCTCGTCCAAACAAACATTGCAATAGTGTTAGAACAGATCGAACAGTAGAATGAATCAATTGGAAACCGATGAACAAAAACAATAATAACGATTTAATAATCGAACTTCCATTGTCCACTAGCGTTACTCACTAGATATTCGATAGTTAGCGCCGCAGCCGCATATTGAATACGAGGCGCACTAAGCCGCGTCATCTCGTCGTAAATATAAATCGAACTCGCGAACGCAGTCGCGGTCACACTGCGTCCAATTTCAGATTCGATCTCATTACCATAACGCGAGTGTAGTGGCGAGCGGGCGTCGCTGCCGTCCGCCCCGAGGAGACATACGGACAGGAATGTGTGCCCACCGACGCCAAATATGGATACTTAATCTTAAATTTATAAGTAAAGTTTCTTAATAAATTCTTAAAGCTCAGGCATAACAAAAATGATAAAATAATGCAAAGCTAGTGCACTGGCACAACTCTAGTGAGACTTGTGTCACTATATGACTGGGTGGGATGAATCAGAGAAAAACGATTGTAGCAGTACTGAAGGGAAGATGATAGTCCAAACAGTTTAATATAGCAAAGGACTACAGAAGATTCAATGTTTCGATTTGGACGATTGATGACATAGTAAATCACGAGGATCGGTTTAAATTGCATGTCAACAACGAATATCATACACTGTTACAGGTGAAAATGCTACATGGTAGGTTTTGAATTTTTGAGTACACAAATAGCAGAATTATTTATTTTTCAAAAAAAAAACCAGCAAACGAAATACGTCTATACATTTCGTGGTTGATATTAGGAGTTTGGTATGCCATGTAAGTAACCCAGGCAAAAAAAAAATCCTGCTGGTACTGAACTGGTATGATTAGCGTGGACTCAAGAATGAATGGAACCCCTTCAAATCCGATTAATAATAGTAGTCATAAACATTCATCACAACCCATAATTGTTTAACTAACAGATCTCAGGTCTCCTTTCCCATTAAGAGGATTTAACGCCGCTCATATGCGGATTCGCAGACATCACGCATCTTCGAAAAATCAGTCCCGATTTTGAGCATTCGATGCTCGCCTCTCTATCCGCATGAAGCTGTATGGGCCGCTAGGGCCAACAGCAAAATGTCCATCACAAAGAAAATCTTCGAAAAATTTATGAAGATTTCTCAAATGTGCAGATTATCGTACAATGTTATACACCGAAAGTCATAATTATTTTTGGTATTACACACGTTAGTATCATCCGTATATTTCCCTACAACAGCAGTATTTCACAACAAAATACTATTTAGATGCGCATTAAGACTCATCTTCGGGTGCATCGAAGACTAGATTACCATACCGAGGACTCTTCACTGCAGACCGCTGTACGATGTGAACGTTCCAGATAACCTTCGGCTGGAGATAGTGTTCATTATCATATTTGAGGGCGCTGCAATATTCTGCATCTTGATCCTTGAGAGGCGTTGGACGATAGATGCAAAATCTATTACTATGTAAGTTACTCTACATAAATGGTTTTCAAAGGTTAACTTTGCAAGGTTTAGAGAACAACATACATTAAACTCAAGCGTCGTTTGTTATGATCTGTAGGTCTCAGTATATGATTTTTAATATTTTAGAAGCAGACATGACGTGCGTAAGTATATTAGTGAAACCAATGATAGAATTTAATGTGAGTTCTATTTTATTATTTTATTTTCCCGTCTTGTTCATGTAAATGAAATCGTTCATCATTTTTAAATTTATCCTTACGTGAAAATTGGATTTTTAAATTAACTTTCAAAAATGATACCTAGTATCAAGTGAAATTAGAAAAGCCCTGCAAATGGATTTAATTGTAACTTTATGCGAAATGGACGAAGGTTCTGAGTCGAAGTTCTACGATAATAACGATTTGCGTAACAAGACAACAAAAAATGATGTGATATTGTGACACTTGACATAACATAAAAGATCAGCCCCCTATGAAGAGGTTTTAGAGAAATAATTTTTTTACTGAATAACTAAATGCCAAGACCCTCATGGAGTATATAAACTGTGTCTGAAACGCATGTAAATAGGATATCTTTAAATTACGTAACTCTAATCGCAATTTTATTACTTTGCGGGCTATTCTTGCAAATCTATTTCTAGCTTCGAACACCAAGTATCATTATGGAAAGCAACACCTTAATAGAATGCAGGCAATTTGAACGGCACACTTATTGTTAACTGTCGCGGCTGACTGAGTTCTTTCTCATCGCGGCCACAGCATCCACTTACGGAGCGGAGTTCTAAATAAAGGAAAAGGACAATAGCCGATTGCATGTCGGCGTACGCAGAATGCGACTCGTTAAGTCGCTTCGGATGCGAATTTAAGAGACAGCTTCTAAATATCCAGGGGCGGCGCGCATGCGTTCGGAGATCTGTATCGCGCGCACAATACCGCGGCCGGCCGTCACGACGACGGTAGCAGAAATATGGATGCGCGCGCGCATGCCTTCTTGTTTTATGTTAATGCGGCGGGACTCGCTAGCGAAAAATATCGCGACCGACGATTGAACCCTCGATACGCACCATTAGCAAAACTCTGAGAATAGTCCACCGTCACACGAGGAAGTGGAATAATTAACGTGGATCCATGCATTCCCCGGACTATCAACGCTGTCGATCTGCTGCGGGCGAAATTCCAAAGCCTAATAAGTCCGAACCGATCTCATTTGTGTGAGCGTCTGAAAAAAGTACAATACAGATAAAGGAGACCCAATAATTTAGGGTCATTGTTTCGCCACTTAATTTATGGAGTGCGGGTGGACGATTGATTTGTAGGTCCGCACAGTTGGGGATAAGTACTTTTAAATCCTCGCCGGGTGGATTACGGACGGGCGTCTGAAGACTTGGATGCGTCGAGGAAAACTCAATTTATTCGCACCGGCTCGATATACATACAATGAACGGAGGCATTTAAATGCACGATAGGATTGGACGGTGGCCTCTGGGCGGTGCGCGGGCCATATACGAGCTTGTCGTGATGCACATATTAAGTTAGGCTCTCTACATGGGATGAGATCGGATACCGTCGGGGAATTACGAGATAGGCAGCGATGATGTCTGCGATCGTGAGTGTCCCTCCGGTAGTGTGGCACAATGGACGAACTCCGACTGAAATTATTAATGCCTGGGGGTCGGAGTTGCATTAAAACCCGGGTGGTTCTGACCGCTATTCAATTATATCGAACCCGGATGTCTCGTCTGGTATCGGGTTGCAAAGTAATAGATGCGATCCACCAAACCCGTTTGTAAAGTCGTTGTTACATGCCAATATCATTTAAATACATATAGTTTACATGACTTCATTATGTTTCATTTATAAATCCTAAATTATCACATACAACTTATTTATAAAAAAATAATGATGAAGTAAAATAAATTATTACCCTAAACATGCAGACATGGTAATGTTGATTTGAACTACAAGTAATGGACAAGACATTAGATTCATGTGCTTTCTAGACAGGACAAACATGTCTTACTGAGGTTAATCGATGATGGATGCATTCATTGATAACCTCAAATACTAAGTTGGAGCTCTACGACGTTTAGCGTGACTTGGTTGTCAAATCTCATGAAGTAAAATGGGAGAACTCAAGATGTATGTAGAGAAGGAAGGGCAATATTGAGTTAAGTTCAGTTGAAAAGTTCTGGTAGCCAAAAAATCCTAAATGAGTCATCACATGAACCGATCAGCAAACCTTTACACAAATTAAACCGAACAAGAACACAACCTTCCGTGGAGCCTGGCCTATGACCGACGCAGCGGTCATTACCACGCGAGGGTGCGAAACGAATATCGGATGTCGGTGGCCCATTAATTGGAACTCGCTTCTATAAATGGCTCGAGGCTTTATGGTATCGGAGTTGCGTTGTTGCCGTCAACGCCGCGCCCGCGACGCCTTGTAATTGGTGGACCGCCGGTTGACATTTACACGGTACAAGATGGCCGGCGGATGCGATATGCGACGAGTAATTGACAAATGGCCCGCTCGTTATGTTGGCAGTGCTTGATGTTTTTTTTTCGCGGATGCGTTGATTTTGAGGAAGATCTTTTATTCAGCTGCTTTTTTCATTAGAAAGTTTTAATGAGAGACGCTTATTATACAAGTGTTTATTTGAATTGTATTTTAGCGATATTTACATATTTGTATGCGAGTAAATAATATGCTTTTCTTTCTACCAAGTAAATCGCTCTCGCTTTACTTTTAGAGACCTACTCTTTACAAGTAGCAACTATTTACCTTACCTGCTTACTTGCTAACTTGCAACTATTTTATTTGTTAATAATTTTTATCAGGCACTATACATTTTTTTGTGTGTATGAATTGAAAACAAAAACTTTATTTACTAAACTTCTAAGAAAACATTAAAATAGCATTTCATCACCCGTAAGGAAGGAATAAAAATGTTTCCCAGAATGAGGATTTATTTAGCTAAATACTCATGTCATAAGTTAGAAGTATATCAAGTTCTTATTCAATTTTGTTCAGTAACTTTCACGTGAAGCAGTAACATATAGATATTAAACGTTTAGAAAAAATATGATTTGGCCTCTATATCGAAACAAAGCTTAAACTTTTTTTCATTTCATTTTATTTCTTCTTCCAAAAATTCTAAAAGAAAAACTAAAGACTATTTTAAAAATGCAGATTCGGCCGTATTACAGTTTAATTTATTTCAAATTCAGTCTGTACGAAGTCTAAAGCTACATTATTTAGATCATATATTTTTTGCAAAACTCTACTCATCGACACAGTGATGAGGCACATAACCGCAAAATACGTTTGCATGGACGCGCCTTTAGCGAATCCCTGAAACTAAATAATTGGTATCGCATGTGACGCGCCCATAAACGTTTCTTAGCGATTAGTTAGTCCCACAAATGTAGGATCGAATGCACTTTCATACAAATTGCCTTTACCTGAACATGCAGCTCTATCGGCGTTGACGATATTAAACAGTTGATCAGCTGATCGTTAATATGTTTCACGAGGTTGATCAGTGTCTTGAAATAATGTCAGTACAATACAATTTCCAGCAACTGTTTGTCTAAAATTTATTTTATGTTTTATTCTATGAATTTCAAAACTCACAAGAATTCTTTGCTTTCTAAATGATATGTTTTGTTTATGAAAATATATGTATTTATGCTTCATCGCGGTCGCTAAAAAATTGGTAAATGTAATGGAATCATTCCATGATTGTTGTAGTTTATTAACATCTTAAACGAGTTCCATAACGAATGGTCATATCAAAATTAAGTCGATTTAGAATTAATTATTTATCAGTCAAGTAATATATTACGACTAATAATGATCCGGCAATAATTTCACTCATTGTATCTCATATGTTTTAGGCTTTTAATTGAATATATAAATATTAATAAAATAATAATTACTAAAAACAAAATATCATAATCTGTATTATAAAGAGCATTGATGAATGAAGGAACGATTGACTAATGCCTTTTGTATACCGTCGTATTATACTTTATTGGACCGTTAATTTTTATTGGACAATTAAAAACCCGGTCCTTAATCGATCAGATGATAATAACAATATGTTATAATTTTATTCTGTCATTACAAAGCAATCTTATAATCAATTTAAATCTATTTTAAACTCTTAGTGACATCATTGCTTTGTTTCGGTGTCCAGTCCGTACGAGGGTAACTTCTATGATACGTTTGAAGATATATATATGTTGATATATGTACGTATGTGTTACTTTTGAATGTGTAAGAGATATTTCATGCGAATCTATTAGTAATATAAACAGATCAATAATATCTATACTAATATTATAAAGATGAAAGATTTTATTGTTTGTTTGTTTGTATGGAATAGGCTCCGAAACTACTGGACCTATTTGTAATTTCTTTTACCCTTATAAGCCGACATTATCCGTGATGAACATTGGCTATTTTTTACCGCGGAAAATGCTTTATTTCTACGGGAAAACGGGTAATAGTTACAAACAATTTACATAGCAAATGACTTGCTATGTGAGCAACAACAGGCGTTCGAATAACCGATCGTCGCTACACTTATAGGAGAGTCGGCTAGTCAATAATAAAAATAAGAGTTAATAAAGCATTTTACGATAAATCTATAAATGAGAGACAAAAGAGACAATGATAGAGTAAGTGTACGTGAGCAACAGTATTGTAATTGTATATATGGAGATAATATTCGGATGAAACGTCTAATATTCTTTTCGTAGTGTCATATTAAAGTTAATTTTAATTATTATTGCATGGAAGGTGTTCAAAATATTTTTATTTCCATTACATAACACAATAATCAGGATAGTGATCGATAGCAACACCCGGTGGACCCGATGGTTGGTCCCATACACATTGACAAACCATCAATCACACCCCGACTTTGCCTGCCCACGGCCACGTAACCATTCTCTTAATTAATATTAGCTTTACAAATCCAAACCTACTTACACGCGACATTCAACTTTATGGGAGAAGTCATACGAGTTTTTATTTATTCAGAAAAATATACCCAAAGTATGCACGTGTCAAAAAGTAATGGCAATAAGGGTCTGTGCATATTTCGCGGATATAGGTCCGTTTTTTAATAAGTAATGTTATGTACTGTGGATGGGCTGTGTATCGAATTGAGGACTATTGCGCGGTTAAACATTCCGAATCAATATTCTAAAGTAGCAATTATAATGACTTTCAAATAATAAAAGTCCTGCCTGTCCTATAGAGCAATTCATCAATCTCTTTCTCTACATATAGGGCAACTGTCCTATTAAAATCAATGGACAGTTGTGGCCATTTAACACCGAACGGAATAAAAGCTTGTTTGCTATCAATAATAAAATCGGGTAGCTTTATCACGAAGAGCAGTCTGAGTCGTCTCGCAGTGTTAATGCGCCCTAACCGAGCAACATTGTTTACCTGGCGCAAACGGCGCATGA
>DWPQ01001653.1:0-11859 GCA_018251795.1 Perichares adela | reverse complement strand
TTTTTTTGTTTTATTATTTAGATAAGGTTGCGATCGAGTCTACCGTACCCCGGCACGAAATTATTAATATAGATAAAAATATTTTAAACATCCACTGTTGAAGTACAAATATTTACCACATAAAAATCTACCCCAACCCAGAGCCCAGTCCCTCGATCAACAGACAAGCACACTGTTGTATAGGTTCATTGATCTTTACATGTTACAATGAAGTTATGCTAATGTTATAGGAATCATTATCTCGCAAAGTATTCATAATATGAATAGACAAGATTTTGACCAAAGGGACTCACCAGTGATGCGGCCTCGGATGGCACAGCATAGCCAACAATGGCCTCCAGAATATGTTTCCCGTCGGTGAGCCGAGCCAGTCTTTCAGCCGACGCTCGGAGCAGGCGCACGCGCACCACCTCACCGCGCTGCGTATCCACTTCATTGCCGATACTTCTGGCCACATATGTCATTATTAATACATTGTACACATTCCATATACAGTTGTACAATCAGTGCACGAAAGGACCCACTCTATCGTCCCAACAACTCAAAAGACTAGCAATGAACAGGCCTTTCAACAAAATCATTTTGTTACCAGGAATGCAACCGATTACTAAATCATACAACTAAATAAAATTGGAGTGTCTGTTTAAATATTAAAATAACCAAGATGCATATGAATATATACATGGTACACATACCAAATAAGTAGTGGTGGGAGCTAGTGTCACCTAAACTGTGACTAATTTAGATGGTTACTAAAAAAAAATTCATTTTCGTTTTCAAGTTTTAAATTTTTTTGTGTGTGTTTGTACCGGCTAATCCCTGGAAAGGCTGGAAATATTTTGACGGTACTCTCACTGGAAGATAGCTGATATAATAAGGAGTAACTTAAGCTACTTTTTCTTTTGCTTTTTTTCTAAGAATTTCCGCGAGATTCGGATTCACGCGGGCAAAACTTTGCAAAACACTGATTTCTTCCGGGCATAATTCACACGGGCACACCCGCAGGCACAGCTGGTTATAGATAAGTTTCCCACCTCAACTTAGTCTGAAAAATATTCTACCATTGTTCTTCACTAACCTCGCCAGCATTATGAAATTGAGCAGCTCAGTTGAGTATGCCAAGATAAGCTAATTACTCTCAGTTTCAAGAACGATACTGTGTTAAGTACTTAGTAATACTATCGTTGGACATATCATTAATACACACCATCTTTGTCATGGCCGCATCGATCCACATTGTGCATGTTCATGTGCATTTGATAACACATTTGTTGCTTTATACTCTCCAGCTTGGCTTCACTGTATTCTGAAATATTAAAAGATTAATTTAATTAAACTACATTATTTTTGTAAGCTAAGAAATTGTTAGAATGAGGGAGAAGGTTTAACAAGGTCGCTGTGGCATGTGTATGCACATAACCTAACATTCGAAGAGCCATAACCTTTGGGAATTAATCTTTCGAACCCGGAGACTGGAGTGGATCGAAAAAAAATCTTAAGGCTTTGGGACAGGTACAGTAGTAAACTTGGATAGGCTAGTGATGAATCTAAAGTGAGATGTAATGAAAAAGTTTAAAGGTTGGCGGTATTCACCTGCGATGGCGTGTACGAGCGCGACGGGCAGAGGCGAGTGTAGCAGCGCCAACGTAGCTGCCGGTGACATGGCGGCGGCGGCCAGGGTGGCCAGCTGCCAGCCCCGTACACCGCGCGCGCTCCACGCGCCGCCCGCGCGGTCCGCACCCACGCCCGACGTCGACTTCGTGTCGTCCGTCAAACACTCCATGCTGTTACCGTACCAATGAAATAAAAACAAATATATAACCCAAGGTACACAGAAGCTTATATAGTCGATTTACGTACGAAAATTTATTTAACACTCGCGTACGAAGATCATACAAGCGAAGTACATACAAGTCAAGCTTTCTTGAAAGTGAATCAGAAAAACATAGTTTTTTGCCACAATCTGTATGGTTGAATTGTAAAGCTATTTTCATCAAACGAATATTTTTATTTGCTAAACATGTCAAGTGGTAATGTAAAATCAAAATTTAAATATTACAGTAAATTGAGAAAAATATGTTATTTATAAACCTTTCATCAGAGTGTGTAGGTATCTCCATCTGCTCCAGTAATAACTTGAACAGTTGAGGTCGAATGTAACACATCGAGCAAAGGACTGAAACAAGGCGTGAAACAAAGTTAGTTAAAATATAAAATTAAATACTATTACAAGTATGTATTACAAATGTATTCAGTCACTTAGGTGAATGAAAACATCGGGAGAAAACCTGCATGCAAGATAATTCACCACAATGATCTTAAAGAGTATGTATAGTAGTAGCAGTAGTAGTATGTATACAATATTCTTATATGACTATGCAAATTCGTACTTGGCACATGTAGTTGACTATATCCTCACATAGTGAAAGCAGACCTGACCCCAGCTGTGGGACCATGTATGGGTTTTGATAATGTCTTGATTAAAATACAAAATTTCAGTATACTCACTTGCATCTAACGCTTTCTTCAGGAGGTTCGCTTCAGGCACATCCTTCACCCAAGTGTACACCAGCTCAAACAAATCGTCAGTCATTAGGTCTTCTAAATTGTCAAGTGTTTTTTCCTCTTTCAGAGTCCACAGTACCTGCAATCAATATGTTAATTCTGTTTGTATTTTGACGGATTAGATTACTGAATACTTAAGGATTGTAAAATTACCATAACATAATAATAACGTCCTTAATGCCAAGGAATAAGGAATAATGGTAAGTCAATAGAAAATATTAACTAATGTAATAATAAAAATCGAAAGTCACTTCAAATCAAATATACTGACATGGTATGAATTTATACAGACAATTTTAATATTAACATAGCTGCGAGTAAAAGAACTCTAATACAAAGGACATAAGACTCATGAAATCTTTGGTATATGAGTTGCCTCCTTGAGGAAGGGCTATCCTGCACACATATGTATAGCGTATCCCCATTCTAATATAAATAGATTTAGCATGGATGCATGGGTAAAACTGTACAAAACTTGGATATATACAAACCTCGGCGAGCGTGTGCAGTAGCGCCGCAGACGGAGTCTTACGTTCACGCAACCAGCGCTCGGCGGCGGCAGGCAGCCACCGGACGTATTCATCCGCGCAGCCGGCCGCACAGCGCACACACAGTGCGCGGACGCATGCGCACAGCGCGCCTACTCCGCCCGCACCTACACCAGCCCCGCTTCCGATCTGGAAAGCTGCTCGCAAATACACCCAAACTAACTTTAATTACATTTTAGGACTTTACATTTATTTAACTTTACTTATATATATCCTAATAATGTTAATTACTTCGTTTCTTTACTCTATTTTATAAATTAACGAACACTAATATTTATTATTACTAAATTGTTATAAGTATAGCAAAATTTATCCCTTTTAGTTCAACGAAATGAACATTTTAAACAATTTATCAGCCAAGAGCGGTAGTGAACGCTCATACATTACCGTGTGCGTGCGCGTGCGCATCCATGTCCAGTAGGGCGGCAAGCATGGCGGGACGCAGTTGTGGCGCGGCCGCCGCAGCGTTTAACAGAGCGTGGTGCGCGTGCGGCGCGTGCTGCGCCAGTACGGCTGCACACAGTGCACGCAGGCCGCCACTGCCTAGCGCGCTCCACCGTGACGGCTCGAGGCGCGCCCGCGAGCACGCAGCCACCACACACGCCCAGTTGTTACTGTTATTGTGCCATAAAAATATTTATATGTTTAATAATTTATAGTTTATAATGACCTTTAAAGTCGTGTTATATCGTTATCTCTATATTAGTCCTTCCTATATTTTTTTTATATACGCAAGATACTTTTGTGCAGAATATGTTGTGTATACGAAGTCCATACGTCGCCTAAAGGATACCGACATAACTTTTTTTTGTCGTAAAGACTGCCGAAAAAGCAGACGGATCACCAGATGATTAAGTGGTCACCATTGCCTGTGGACATGTGCAATACCCGAGGAGTCACCCAATCGCCAGCCCTAAAGGGGAGCTCTTTTATCGACTTGAAGAAAGCTAGACAAGCCTCAAACTTACTCGTAGGTGTCAAGCGAGGGCCGGTCTGGGTGCGGCGGCGCAAAAGCGGGCGCGACGAGCAGCTTGAGCTGCAGTAGGCCCATGTTGGCGGAGTCTCGCGGCTTGTACAGCCGCAGTTGCACCGTGGTGCACACCACGGGCCTCGTGACCGCGAGCCGGATGAACATCATACCGGCCGTGTGCTGCGGCGGGCCCAATGGCGCCAGCGTGCCGCCACAACCCGCCTCCACACCCACTGCGCCCGGACACGCTGCAACGATACATTACCATTTATATCTATGTAATTTTAAAACTAGTTCTACCGAGGTGTCGACCAATGCGTTTACGAGGTGAGTAACGGATTGTCCAAACGCGAACTTTTTTTTTTTCATTTGCCCATTTTAATACACTAGCCAACCTTGTTACGGAATACATATTGTTAAATTAATACGGACCCAGATTGCATAACTTATGATGTTTTCCTAATGCATGGATGAGTTAATTATAATATTTATTGTGCTACTTATATAAAGTGTGCGCAGGAAGTAAATTAAAACTCAAAGGAGGTTATATTTACACCTATTTACGCCCAATTTTTTTGAGTTGTAACATTACTATTAAAAAAAATTAACATAAGTTTTGGTTATATCCCCATAGCCGTTATATAAGCGACATACTTGCGAGGCTGGTGAGGTGCGGCTGCAGGTGAACTTCGTATAGGCGCGCGGCGTACGGCAGAGCGAGTGTAAGCGCGAGCGACGCATCGTCCGCGCTGAAGAAGTGATACGACCAGGCGGCGGCCCGCACGCGGCGCGCGGCGCACGGACCCGCGCCACCTGCGCCTCCCAGCAGCACGTCCGCTGCCTGCGCCGTTGGATTACCGCAGGAGACCGTGCCTGGCGGATATTCATCTACATAATATACACGGTTCTGGAAAATTCCATGTTTAAATGGTATTTTTTAAATGTGGTTTATGGAATTGTATATGTATACGTTTTGCTCATAATGAACCCGGTTGACCAAGGAACAGTATGACATCCCCCCATTTTTTATATCGCTATTATTTGCAAAAAAACAGCTTATTACCGGCTGCACTTGTATATGGACTGAGGCACTTTACCTGTCTCCTTATGAACTTGGGCAAAAACGACCAATTACTAACATGTGACCCTTCTGCTGATGTGCCACAATATTAGCATTAAATATGGTACTGTAGCTGTTAACAGTCAATAGGACAATAATTCACGTTAAAATTGGTTTCGCTGTAATTTTCAATTGCACAAATGACTTACATAATGGTGCGATGTTGACCAATCCGTTGGTTGTTTCAATGACCAAAGGCTGGGACTTTTTGTTGTTGGACGATGCAGTCGTGGACAGGTTGATCAATTGTGGGGGCAGCTTCAAGTGGTTCATAAGAGAAGACACAAGGCCTTGGCTGCCGCTGGGTCCAGCCTATGCAGAGAGAAAAATATTTTATGTTTTGCATAGGTATTGTTCATATGAAAATAGTGTAATAGGTTTAATGATTTTAACCAGTGTGACATTTCCACATATAGGTCTGGGAGTGGCTTGTGGGAAATATAGACGAATGGCACTTTTAATCTTAGCTATTCACTGTCAACTTTTACGGCAAACACTGTTTGATAACTAACAGAATATAATTGTATAATTTTAGGCGAGGTACGTACCAAATGGCAGGCGGTAAGTTTTTCGATAGCCAGTTCAAGGCCGCCGGCTTCAATAAACGCCTGCAGCGCTTCCGGTTTCTCCAACAGACGTATGATGAGTTGTTGCATTGCTTGAGACAGGTTCAATACTTCGCCTTTACCTGCAAAATATACGTTACATTAGTACATAGTTTAGGATTAACCATGTCTCTCGTCTTCTTAACAGTTAATATGTTTGTAAATGCCTGCTGTGTTCAATATTTGAGGATGAACACTATGATATTTTATTTTTATATTGACATTTATTTTTCGTGTGAGCATTTTTTAGTTGTATTGTATTACATCGAATTTATGAACCAAAGAAAGGAATAAAAAAAATTAACTTATATACTAAGACGACTCATGAAATAAAAAGCTACATTATCAATACTTACGTAGGAACTCTATGAGACTAGGAACCATGAGGGCAGAGTTGGAAGCCACGGTGGCCATTTGCGCCACAAGCCAGAATACCTCCTCCTTCACAGATGAATACTCCGCCGGAGGCTCTCCGTTCATACCTACATAAAGAAACCAAGTCAGAACTATAAACAACCACCTACTCCTATGCCTTTTATTGATTTAGGGAGCAGCTGAAAAGTACCAAATTTGTAGTCAGAAATGAAATAATGCTGTAAAAGCTATTTTTGGGACAAATTTTTTTTAGAGACTGCACCACTAGTGAAGTTGCCGACTAAATATATTTACTTATCGTTAGACGAGGTTAGGTTAAAAAAGGTAATTAATCGTTAATACTAATTCGTATTATCGATTATCACAGATTTGACTTTACAAACGGTATAAGGTATTTTATAATATCACATTGAACTTCATGGCTTGAGTGCCAATTTTTACACTTACATATGATAACATGTATTCAATATTGAATATATTATTGTATGTGTTATACGTACCGGCATTTAGTAACAAAGTGTTCATTCCATCACACAGGGACAAAGTCTTGTAGAACTTCTGCATAATTGAAGATTGTTGGAGCACTGAAAAAGTTGTAAGTATTAACGTATGACGTACCTACAATTAACTGTACCAAATATTAATGATTTTTGTATTTTAAACCGATATTTCGACATATTTAAATGGTTCTTGATCACCATGCGACAATGTATCGAGGTACGTACGGTAATAATAACATATTGACGCACAGAAAATAGCACTGTTTACACTTGGATGAATAAGTATATTATTATTTTAAATTGTAATTTGATGACTATGGATAAGTTTATTTATTGTAATCTGATGACCCATGTAATTGGTATACAATACAAAAACCGTGCATACACGTTGCATTAAAAATGTACAACGTTAAATGAATTAAAAAAAAACTTATGATGTTTGCGTACCAGTGTCAGCCATGGTGGGCGGGCGCGGCGTCTGCTGCTTGCGCTCGTCCTCTACGTTAGTAGCGTCGGGCGTGTCCTGGGACTGGCCCTGTTGGCTGGCCTGCGCCTTGCTCTCGTCGGTCTGCGCTGCAGGGGGACTCCCCGCCGACCCGGACGCCGCCGGACTACCGCCCGACGACGACGCTGACGGCGGACTTGAAGCGGACTGTTCCAAACATAGACACGAAAACAAGTAATTTTTGATGCTAATTTACAAGTAAAATTAAATTTTCGTTCAGTGCTTGGGTGACCATTTTAGTAACTAACGTTCGTCAAGTCTCAGCTCTTTTAGTTGTTACAATCACAAAAATGAGGCAAATTTAAATCGAATCGATAGGGATGTAAAATAATATAAACCCAGGAACACATCTATTTGTTTTTCATGTTCAAATCAGAGTTCATCGGCGTGAACGGCAGGAGGTACTAACCGCGCCGGCGTGGTGTCGGTGGTGCAGCGTGGCCGGCAGCGGCACGGCCAGCAGCTTGCGGCAGTAGTGCAGCAGCTGTGCGAGCACCGCGCGTCGTAGTGGTGCGCGGCGCCCGCCGCCCGCCAGCACGTCGGCGATCAGTCCCGACAGCCGCGCCTCGCCGCCGCCGTCCGCGCGAGCGCCGCACGCGCTACGCACCCACCACGAGCTCGCACTCGCTAACACGGAATAAAACTCGTGTACATTTATTCGAACACAAATAATGAAACATTCGTTTTTACGCGGAACCATCACTTGTAAGGAAATTGGTATATAAATATATCTATATCTTTATGTATAAAATTCTAGTGTCACAGGGTTAGTTGCCATACTCCTTTTTATGAAATTTTGTACGTATATTTGCTACAATTTTTTATACCCCAGGGTTATATGGAGGGTATCACGCCCAACATAATTTATTTAATGAACAATTTTTTTTTATTATGTGGCACCAAAAGCTATGTACAACCCCCAATTATCACCTTCCTATCACCAACCTCTATTTTTTTACACCAACTTTTGTATGGCGAAACAACGGTGGCGGTGTCAGGTAGCAATTTTATAGAAAAACTTAAAAATCAATCATCAATTACATTCATTATTTAAACTCACCGACGGCGTCAATCAGTGGCATGGCGTGATAGAGGTGCTTAGGTGCCAAGGCCGGTAATAACGAGTGCGCCGCTCGCAGTAGAGTGGCGTGGAGGTCCATGGCGGAATTGGCATGCGAGTACAACCAGGGGGTGCGCCAAAGTAGCACAAGCGCCCGTAGTGACGTCAGCGCTCCCGCTGCACCGCGAGCCATCACCACTCGCGACAGAACCGACTGGAGGGCGGCTGTGGCACCAGCTCCACCCCCAATGCTGCTGCCACCCTAATCAAACAAGGCCATATTTTACTGTATTATTTTCTTGGTTTATATCAATGTACAAGTCGCAAACTTATGTTGAGATCAATAAAGGGTACTTACTTCGACATATCTCAAATTAATGTTTAAGACAGTTTCCGTATTTATAAACATTACTCTGACTCAGCCTAAACTGAAGCTTAGTGTCTCTTGAGTGCACAATTATGGTGACATACGAAAATATTACGCTAATAACCGTACGAAAATCTTTGTCCATACTGCAAACCAAAGGTCTAAGTCTAAGCGCGGTTTATAGATTTCTACATTCTCTAACAGCTAAGGGGCGAAACAGACATGCAAGATAAGTGGTATCTGGAAACAATAATACTTACCATACTAAATAATTAACATGCAAAGTATCTGTATAGAATGAATATCTGCATTATAATAATACTAATAAGACGACCAAGGCGCCACTGATCAGAGCGCTTAAGACCTTGAACCTGGCTCATGATAGGCTTGATATATTCTCATGCCAGTTGGGTGAGTTCGCAAAGGTGACATTATATTTGTTATGTTACAGTGCTAATTAATATCTACTTGTAGTATTGTTGTGTTCTGTAATTAATTAATTAGAAAGGAAGTTAAAGACTGTCACTCTATCGCATTAGGCAGTCCCTGTAATGATAGCTGTAATTATAATAAAAAATAAAAATTATTAGGTATTAATTGTCACCTGCTTCGGTGAAGAAAAACATTGTGAGGAAAGATGCATAACTAACAGTTTTCCGTAATGTTCTCTTGGAATCTGCACTTCGCCAGCGTATTGGACTACGGCCTTAAAGACTCTCCTTGTTAGAGAAGACCCGAGCCCAGCTGTAAGACAATTATGGGTTGTTGTAAGGAGAATAGGTACAAGAAAACAAGTTCGGGTATACATACAGTCTTGAATAAATACGAAATAAATATCACTATAATTCAATTCCTGGGTTTTCTGTGTAGGGTAGTAATAAATCGTTGCTCAAATATAACTAAGTACATTTTTGACGCATCACGATTCAAGTATGAAATATGGAGGGTTTTAGGGGTTCAAGGCGGGAATAATAGGACGAAAAAACGTAATATAATATGATTTGTAAAGCAACAAAAGACTGTTGTATTTTAATTAAAATTCAACTGCGATTTAAATGTATCAATTGATATTGAAATTTAATTTAAATATTGCGTTTTTCCTGAAAATCCGATTAATTCCTGGCTGTTGGAATTCACGTAAAGCTGTAATTACCGCTAGGGCCAATAGCAAAATGTCCATCAGAAACAGGAATGGTGTGATGAACTATGGTTTTAAACCCAGTCTTTGTGTGAGAAACAAGCCGTTGGATTATTTAGGATTGTGATTCTAGCTACATATATTACCAACTTATGGATTATTGTTAATTGTTTAGCATCAAAGCCTAATAAAGTTTGAGTTTTCGTCGCTAAGAGTGGCAATAAAGTCACATTGTTACGGAGCACTTTTTACGCTCTTAATAAATTCAACGCGACTTTTTATTTCGTATTATTATTTATATTTACTTTCCGAGCCTCGTTTCGTTTGTTTTTCTTTTAATTTACGAGTCTTTGATGTTTGGGATATGGTTTAAATGTTGCGGTTTTATTGAAATTATTCATAACGTTGGCTATTTTGGCCTGAGATTGATATAATTTTTATGGACTCCATTTTTGTATTATTTTTGTGGGTTGTTACTTTTGATCTGTATTTAAATATAAATAACAATGCTCACACGTGAATATATATTTTCTTCCTATCGTCTTATTCCTATTCTCCTAAAAATAATAAGTTTGATTCTATAGAAAGACTCTTAAACTTATTATTTTTCAAAGTGTTCCGGTTGCGATGTCTTATGCGTAATTAAGCCATCATTGGTTCGTCTGGTATAAAACAAAATAATATAATGTTTGGTTCGGCCACCCTTATCACTTACGAGTATAAAAATAGTTTACAACCTATTGTCAAACCTACAGTATAGGCATATAAAATTTCATAAAAATCGGTAAGGCTATTTCGAAGGAGAACGGCAACTAACACTGAAACAAGTAATTTAATATAGAAAAAAAGATTATTAACTACTCGGACGAGTATGGCAACTAACACATGAGAATTTTAATTTATAAGCAGAAGGTTATTACTACATGCTGATTTAGGATAGGAGTCTTGAATGTGTTTACACCGGCCAGCACACACATTAATTTGACAGCTAAATGTTTATACTCTGTGGTTTGATGTGTTAACGTCTGATGTTTCATTTGTGTATGAAACTATATGTGTGTATGTATATAAACGAATGAAACTATATACAAATGATGGCAGCTGCCATACGAAACAGGAAATCCTAGTGGTGGTATGTGTGTTTGAGCAATATATGTGACATTAAGAAGATAGTTTATACAGTTCGATTGAAGCAGTTTCTCTTATTTTTGAAATGGCACCTCTTCCAAGACAGTTTAGAAAAATGTTTGTTACTTCAAGCGATATAATGGGAACCGGCCGACCTAAATATGCCTGATCCAAACGCTATGCTACGAGACCACTCAGAAACAGTAGTGCTGGTAATCTCACCCCGTTTTGCTTCTGGAAACAGTATTTGTGGAACATTAGAAATAGAAATAGAAAGTTAGCTATTTTTGGACATAATCCATAAGTTTTTAAGTATTGTATGTATTTTATATGTAGGTATATACATACGTATTACATATAACAAAAGGCCCCTCATGGACGTGCCCCTTTTTCTCAAAATCTACTGAACGAATTTTTGTACGGTTTTTACTAAAAGATAGTGCAATTTGAGAAGGTTATAGGCAATAGTGCATTACGATTTTATGTCAATTGACCGAGATATAACGACTAATGTTAAAAAATGTCGCCTCCTGGGAGCTTTACACGTGAGCGAAGACGCGGGCACAGCTAGTTTAGTATAGAGTTTTACCGAAATTCCACGTATTACGATTAATTGCGTTTTGCAGTTCAGTAAACAGCGAAACACAATACGCATAATATGTTTTAACGAGTAATTTTATTGCTTTGTTGTATCGACCGAAATTTAGGAGGTTTGACACTGTATAATATAATAATAATTGTTATAATAAACCGGTAATTGTCGCTGTGGGACTGAGCAGGCATGCTCTTATCGAATCAACTTTACCCGCATTTATTTCATATTTTGGACATACGGTGTTTTCATTCATTACCCAGTTTCGTCAAGCTGTTAGCTTCAGTTTAGTCATCACCGTTATCATCACAAATACCCCGAATAACAAGGTCAACAGTGCAGAGGTCACAATTTTAATAACATCTGTATTTTATTTTAACCCATAT
>DWPQ01001652.1:0-11860 GCA_018251795.1 Perichares adela | reverse complement strand
ATTGTTATTCCTTTTATTCGTCGCACACATTTGACAAGTTTTATTGGTGTAGGAATCCAGTTCAAAATCTTTAAAATAATTATTACCTAATGCTGGTTTAGAATAGCATGTGTAAGTAGCGTTGATGTTCAATATATCAGAACAATAACAGCCTTTCAAACATTATTACTTAATGCTGCTTTAGAACAGCATGTGTAAGTAGAATGCTACTACCTACTTAAACCTTACCTAAAATAGTACCTACTTAAACTAAAAATAGGCATATTGTATCTTTATTGACATTCATTACACACAGTAACAAATTGTAGTTAACAAAATTACATCACATGTGAATATTAAAACAATTCAATTAAAATTTTATCGCCACGAAGTTGCAAACATTGATTGCGTCCAGTTTATTTTTGAACAAATTCGTGATTGTAAAATAAGTTGAACGTCATACAACTGTATTTACTGTTCATGTCATTACAAACTACAGTGTGTGCGTACCTTATAGATTAGTAAGTACCTATTTATGGCATCGGTTCGGATTGAGTTATTTGCGCCCACGTCTCCGACGTACAATACCATTGACAGGTTCAACTGAAGACATTTAGGCCTAGATGAGGTCTAATAAAAAAGGTAATAAGCAATAAAGGTTGTATCTAACATGTCACTTTTACTATTCATATCTAGATGTACCAAAATGTTTGGCCATAGCTCAAAGGAACTTAAAATTTTGCCTATACAAAGCATCCATTCATCCTAAGTTTAAGCTAAGGTTATGATACTTACAGGTGCGAATATCCTCGGATCCCTTTTGGAGGTGACTGGATTCTGTACCTACTACCACTGGGAGGTGCATAGCTAAGAAACATCTTTGTTTGCGAATTTTCGAAACTTGATCTAACGTCACAAAAAATATAATCATAATGGAACTTCAAGCTTCGTACAGAATAAAGTTTATTTTAAAAACTTAACAGATATTTTAAAGTTTTTTTTACGTAAGATAAGTTAACGCTTGACTACGATCCCACCTGATGGTCAATGGCGATGTAGTCTTAGATGGTGAAGGGCTTAGATGATGAACTTAGGAAAAGATAATTTATTCTCGCTTAGGTACGTTATTATAATCGAACGGGAACACCCATGTCAGCGACTTATGCCGCTCATGTTTTTGTATTGCAAGTTTTTTTAAGTACACCAAAATCAACAATATATGAAAATATAACGCTTAAAGAACTATTGTTTTCTACTAACAATTATATATACATTCTACGCCAAGTTTTTTGCTCGCATTTAGAGATTCGTCAGTCATCAGTTTCGACAGCGTTTCGTCACTCACCAGCTCTCTTCGCTCCCTCGTTGCAATTACGAAATGGCGTAATGAGCGGGGGCGTTACGTAAACAAAGAGTTGGGCGGACCTGCCACCGACCGCCTCCCTCCCCCTGCCTCCTTCCACCACGACCCTGCGCGGGGGCATAATTTAGCACTCAGGTCGATTCGCCACGTTCGACGTCGCGCCAACATTCTTTGAATGCTAAGTATAATAAATATGTTAGTTCAAACTTTGTTTTTTTTTTCAATTAAAAATGACATCGTCCTAATAGCTAAAAATATTTTTTTATAATTCAAAATTTTGTTTATATCACTGATACACTTAGGTATGCACGTCAATTCTTGTTTCTCCTACTGTTTCATCAATTCTGTCGAAAGCCGTCGAAAGGGGTGATTCTCAGCATAAATAAAGTTTCCACGTCTGTTCTCGAGTACATTTATCACTAAATTCTATAAATACACAGAGCAAACATTATCATTCCTAACATAATTTTGTGCAAGTTGTGTCCTTTAGAGCTCACTTCATTCATGTGTAATGCTGTTACTGATTTCTATATAGGTACATTAGTATAATACATTCTATCCCACAGCAGTAACGCAATGGATCGTAGCCACTTACTTGATTGTTTATATCGCACTAATAATGAAAGAGTTTTGTAACAAACATAACACTCTATTCAAACGCAATATCCAGTGGCCCTTATGTCATCAAGACCGCATTAGAATAATGCAAAAAACACTAAGATATTACGTAAAGCATAGGTACATGATTTTTATACCTTTAAAAGCAAGTGTCGATTAGGCTTCCGTTAAATCTGAAAAATGATTGATTTTGAGTAACAACACTTGTATTATTAGTGCGATATATCAATAACAAAAATATTATTCTCCTAAGTGTTTTCTAGGTCACTCTCTACGTCTACCTTATTACGATAACTAGAAGAGCCGGATTATCGTCTGACAGTCTCCAACGTGTGTGCCTATGGCGCCATTTGATCGATCTAATCACACGACGCGACTTTGTGTCCGAAATTCTGCCTTACTACGCTCAAAAGAAAATCTACGTGACAATTAACGATCAGTTTGATTACAGATAGTAAATCGTTTAGGCTTTACAGCGTATAAATAACATTCCATTACGAATTCACTTTAGATATCAACGAAGCTTGAACTGCATGAAATTAAACTTTTGTCCTAGTTACCTATAGGTACCTACATTTTTGTGTTCCTATTTTAATAATACCTATAGGTACCTAAGCATAATAGTGGTCGACACAATTTATAAATGCATTGTAATTAGGTACCTATATTTACGTCGATTCGATGAAGCAGCGCCAGAATTACCTACATGGGAAGAACAGCTTATTACTGACTCCCCGATACTACAACCGAAACAGTTGACACTTCGATTTATTCTACAAGTAGCGTAGTAAGTCAAATAAGAAAGCCTTTAAAAAGCCTACCGCTGTAAGTACTTTGAGGTTTAACCTGTGTGGTGGATTCAATGTACAGCAGGATGTACCGTACGCAGTCGAGATTGGCTTGCACTCATGGATAGATAGAAACACAACAGTTGCCTAAATACAACCGCAATTTGTTTTTTTTAAAATTCTGGACGTTACGTTTCCACTACCAAAGAATATACCTACTTAGTAAACGTTAAAATATTTGAAATCACACAAAACTCACAGCTAGGAACTTTTTTAGTGAATATTATATTTAAAAACGATGTAGTGTCTCCTGCCTTGCACGAAAATTGTTGAATAAGGGGTAGAAACTTTTCTCGTTTCGTTATTTTCTCGTTGAGTAACTAAGAAATATAATTTAGGATTTAATTAAAACACATAAGTACCATATCTAACGACTTACATACTTTGAGAAATGCTTGAAGATAATGGAGCTAGGCAATATTAAAAACAAACTGATTTTTTAACAAGTAACCTCCCGGCAAGTGAACCGATCTACCTGGCTACCATAAAAGGCGGCAGTGAAATTGGAGGAACAAACACTAATGATTTTCTTTTATTTACATTTAACATTAACAAAAATATTCTTCAAAAATCGACGCTAACTCAGCGACCACATATGGTGTCGATTTGCCGTCAGACACTAATTAAGAGCGACACTAGACAAATATATCGCCTTTTATGGTCACGGCCGACATTAACTATACTGATTGGTAAATAAACAGAATACAGGATCGTAAGGCCAAGATGAATCAGCTCTCGATCGAGCCGTGATTAGAAGCGATTAGCATGCGCCCGCGCATACGGCGTCTACCAAACGACCCACGTGGGAGGTGGGAGGACCCTGTACCACTATTGTCTTACAACACGTTATAGCATTATAATAGCACTACTATTGCACACTGCTTATGTAAATCCCTTTGAGAAATCAATTTGTCGATTGTAATGTATTCATGCACGGGCATTAGTATCCGTGATACAAAACCATTCTTACAACAACCTGTCAACGAGTCGGGATAGGTTGTCGCCTTGTTTAATAACTTATGGCAAGATTTCGTTCCCCGCAGCGACTTGTCTTCAGCTGAAATATTATGAGATGCGTTGGATGATGAAATATTTCCGCACTAGCTATACTCAAGGGTCAAGGTTCGCCGAGGCTTCCATTTGTCGTGCTCCTCCTCACTTACCCTCGGCGTCCGCCGGCGCTAACAGATATCCTGTTTTATTGTTAGCCTGTCAAAGTAATATATGAGCAGCGCGCGTCGATAGTATCTCAGTGCCGGGCTCGGGATATCATCGAGAACCTATAAAACGATCCCCGCCACGTATGAGTGAATATCGGCTGAGATATTAACGTTGCGACGACTCACGCGTCTTGAACATTTCCGACCGTTTTATTGGTGTCGGCGCCACCGGCAACTTTCACGTCGCGCAGACAATGACGCTCAAATTGGAAACTTAAATGATTTTTATAGCACGCGTCTACGCAACCTTCGTCGTAACAATCGCGTGGCGACGGCTCAATCGCAAGCGCCCATTACCCACACGTGAACTATCGTAAATTCAGTGAGCGAACGGCCACTTAACGCGGGAGCTATACTCGAAGTTATTCCGGCTGTTTGCTCGTTACCGTGGAGTAGGTACTTCTAACGAAGGCACCCAAAAACGTTCCCACAGTCGTCTATCACCGCGGAAAAAAAAACAAAGTGTCTACGAATTAACACGTCCGTGCACTGAGTGAGTATGAAAACACTCTGCGCTCGCGGAGGGCCCTCGTGCTGACGAAGAGCTGTCCTGAATCCGCGGTTGCCGCTGCGCGACGCCACCGGACACTCGTGTTGCGCGTAAGATAGTTGTACCGCGGCTTTAATTTACATCAATCTTAATACTACATCGTCGTGTCTGACTTAAAGGCTATTAAAGGTCGATGGTAAGAACCTTGTCTCTTCAATGTGAAGCTTTTTACTCATTAATTATTTTTTACATTACTGGGTCTGATCACAGTGATAATAAATACGTTTAAGGCTCAGAATGGAGAGTTTCATCACATTTTTTAGTCCCGGAAATTGGGAGCTAGGTGTTAGTTTGAACATAAATTGCAAGCGGAGCGTCCCCAGTTACACTACTTCACTAACTTGTTTAACAAACAAGGGCAGTTTGTGTGTGAATTGTGTGAAACGCAGTCCAGTTCAGATTGGACGCGCTCGTTAATATACTGTGTAAACTCTTCTTAATCTTTCACTTTGTACCGCTCACAATGAAATTAACGAAGAAACAGAATGCAAACATTGGCTAATACTCAACCTGTTAACAAGTCTTAATGATTACGGGATTCCAAAACGCTCAATTCATCTGTTATTATGTGAATTTATTATGTGTCTTGCCAAAAAGTTACGGACCAACGTTTACCGCCCGCAGCGAACACTTGTAGAGCTACGGGCGGTGTAAATTTAATTGTTCCTAGCAAAATAAATATACCGCAATGTCTAATTTCAAATTTAATTTATACAAACATTTGCAGAGGTGGCAGATTATTTGCCAACTACTTAAAAATAATTTTATTTGTTCGCCCTGTCTGTATGATTAGAAAAACATTTTTTTTAATATCACTAGTGGGTTTCATACATGACGTCCCAATTATACTTTGCCTGTCACTATTATCAATATTCAATACTGTCGAACAGGTTGGGGCAGCAAAAACCATTAGTGATTATTAAAAAAATATAATACTTACAGAATAATATTGTACAAAATTTATGAGATAATTATGAAAAGCCGGAAATAATAGAAATATAGTGTTACACAGGTACAGAGCTGGTGCAATCAGCGGTGGGTAATAATATTGTCTGGTGCGCGACATTCAGAGGCGAACGTGGCCAGAAGGTGCAAATAAATCAGCATTTGCCGGTAGATGGACGGTTTAATTATTGATTTATTGTGCACTGTTCGGAGCGAGGCGCCGGCTAATTGGTCGTGGCGAGCGCTCGCGTGACACTCCCTATACTAGAATTATTGAGACAAAATCGGCCAATATTGAACAACACGCCTGGAATACCTCATGGCTTCGTTATGTTTATCGACCCGAACAAACCTACAATACGGGCGCAGCCTCAGCTCCAATTAAAGTAAATTCGAGGTGCATCTAAGTGGCTATTCATGTGTCGCACACAAGGATGTTTGCTCGTCACATATGCTTCCGAAGGTGACCGCCGTTACTTTGCGAAGCCGAAGTTCAAAGTGACGATGTCCGTGCCACCGCCCGAAGGTTTTGCTTTACTTCACTGAACGTCTCGCAGTGGTGAATCGAAAATATGCTGCGCAAAAGAAAACACAAGCATGAGTTTCTTGGATGCAAAGGTTGTTCACAGTAATCAAATTGAAAAATGTTACGGGTTGGACTTAAAAGATTACAAGACCAGCGACAGTTATAGGTATTCGGTTCTTCGGATTTCCTTTAACTGTATTGCGAATCGGTTACTATGTTCATGGCAAAATCCCTGTAACCTGTATCGTTAACAAATCGCGTACAATAATACTTAAATAACTGCAAAGTACAAAATAAATATTTTAAAAGTGAATCTCAGATTAATATTGACACATGTTACTTTTTTAGAAAATATATCTGAGCATAGTGTTCTCCCAAGCGCAGGTCGACAAGCATCGTCTCACAGACAAGCACGCACTCCGTTCTCGTTTCAATATTTTAGTAGCGATACAATACAAACAGAACTCCTTTGTTGGAGGTCAAACGTGTGTGAAGAGAGTTTCCGTGTCACTCACGGGCATGCTTGGTTACACATTAGCGCGGACGACGCTGACAAATATTTTTTTGTTTTCCCATGATCACCATTAGCTGGCTGGTAGGCTTGACATATTTTAGATGTTTGTTATAACATTCCTTCCTGACGAGGTTCGATCCCAGTCGAGCCTAATCACATCAGTTTATGCTTGAACATTACTAAAATTTATTTTTAACAAATTACGATGTATTCCAGCTATGCTAGCTATTTGAATTCTGGAATTAGCTGTCAAACTCTCCGAATTTCACAGAAAGAGATTTCAAAGAAATCTTAATCGAATTCCTTGCGACCTGCCCTCGCGGTAGCCGAATAAAGGAGACCGCTAATGCTAAAGTTACGAGGCGTATGCTCTTGGAGATAAGCTATCGACCGTCATTCAGCTAACATTATAAATTCTGATACGATCAAGACCTTCCAACGTGCGTGATAAACAAATATTTTGATTGGTCTCACTGCTACAAATTACGCGTGATACCATCGGGTGCATTCTGAGCGCTTAACCAAAGCATTGACCGGATTATTCACTTTATCAAGCGCATTTTAAACCTTAAGGCACAGACGTAATATCGATAAAGCTGTAGGTATACTGCACGGACAGTTTTGTTTCAAGTTTATGGTGTCTCGATAACGCTCTATCTGCAATTACAATGTTGATAACAGCAGCTTATGCTTACGCTTTAGACATTAAATAATGCGATTGATGTGATTGTGGTTTCTGAACTAATAAACAATATGTATCAGCTGGTATTTGCGAATACGTCTAACGTACTCTGATTTTTTATCTGGAGGTGAAATCTTCAAAAATACTCTACACTTTTGAGCAAAACGGGACCTAGTTGTGTAGTAGTCTTACAAAATCCTGCTCGGTAACCATTGAGCCTATAGGGAGAGTCCAATGTAAATGCAACGGTGCTTGTTACACAATGCCCAAGCAATCTCGTCCCCGGAGCTCAAAGAATCCCCTTAAGGACCAAACAGGCTTACCTTTTTTGCAAGACACGATACCTTGTAGAAACAAAAAAGAACCATCTTCCTGTGATTGTAAATATGAGAATAGACTAATCTATATCTAAAAATATAATTTAACTTACCTCCGCAATTACAAGGTGAGATCGGTACCCTAGAATGAAAAAAAGAAACACTTGTATATTGATAGAGTCCTTTGAGCTGTAACCAACGCTATATTTATATCAATTGGTACCTCTTATCATTATTGCCTTTATCTAGGATATAAAACATAATTATCACAGTTCATAAAAGATATAAATATTATCTAAGAAAAGTGCGATAAAACGATAAGACAGGAAAGCCCTAGTACATAAAATGAATAGCCTAAATAAAGCTTGTAAAATCTTAGATACGCAAGCACTAAACAAACTTGTAGTGTCAAGAATTTTGCATAGATAGATAAGGTGAGGATAAGGCGCTCATCTCAAAACGCCATTCCTATCTCAACACCATAAATTTATTGATATTTTAATGTCACAAATGATCTGTATGTAACTACGGCATATTTAAACCGCATAAATGATTTTACAAGTATCGTTTCTCATGGAAATATTTACCTCATGGCACGAAGTTAAGGTTTAAATTCTGTTGCGTCGCTGTTACAAGTTGTGCTCTTCTTCGATTGGGATATTTGGTCAACGTGTTTTTCAAGCGAGTGCTGTGGCTAGTCCATAAGTTATCGTATGTAATAAAATTAAATGTAACACATTTCTCTTTTTCATGTAATCTTCATAATTTATACACATTTTTAGTTTGCGACGTGTATCGGCGCCCGAGGGCCTAAACAGCCATGCGTCTGGCTGCGCCCTTTCAGTTCCTGCTTGTACTAGTATTAGAACTGCTTTGGAAATATCTTTTCATCGTTTATTTATTTACTACGTAACAAGCACCAGTTATGTTTATTTTAACATACTAATGATTCTGTTCCCGATCAGTTACTAGAACATCAAAATTATTCATACAAAATTGTGTATAGATTGCAACACAGTAACAAAAATGTATTACAATATTATAATCAGTATAGCGAATGAATTTTCAGTTTCTATCTAAGAGTTGTATGCTTGAATGCGCTAATCTAAGGAACAAGCTCAATTACCGCGTCTCAGAAGTACAATACATCAAGTCCTTTATTTACTTTAACTGCAAATTTCATACAGGAATTATTAACTCAATATTTCAAAGGGTTTCGAACATATGAATGGTTAAGTTAACTATTATTAGAAGCACAGCCCACGTGAACAATATGCTGATTTTGAATGAATATTGTACAGTCCCGATGTCACTGACCTCCAGATATAAACTCCTTGCAGTCCTAGAGATACATACAAATTGTAGCTAAATTAAATTGATTAGCAGTTGCTATACCCAATGCTTTTGTATTAAACAATCATCTTATAGTCTATAGGTATGCTGTTTTTGCTTTGGTTAACAGTCCTAAGCAAGAGGGACCTAAAATCAAATTATACGCGCATCTCTATCTATACATATATTATAAACAGGAAAGATTTGATTGTTTGTTTCAAATTCAAATTCAAATTGTTTATTTGCACAATGTGGGTACATTAATATAAATAGGTCTAAAATCCAGAGTAGGAACATTATCCGCCACATTCCACCTTTAAGGCATGCAGAATTTAATAAAATTATTTTTTAAATTATATTACATGTCTACATGATTATCATTATTATCATTATATTACGTTACATAGACACAACACATATCGTAAACACTATACTTACTGGTAATCAACCATGAAAACTTAAAGGTGTGCTCTGTAGACAAAGACATTGGAAAAAGCACCCAGTCGAAGTCATCTTCACCTTTGCGTGGAGCAGTCTGCTGCACAACGAACAAAGTTATATTCTTCTTGCTGCAGATAGGTTGGCTCTGTACCATCCAGTTTAATCTCGGAGGTTCTCACGGTGGTAGGATGTTTTATTTACCTGGCATCTTAATGCTATGCTCGCTATGTAAGAATGCAGGGAACTCGCTTGTTGATTGACATTGACACGGCTACCGAAACATGTTAAAATTATACCAGTAGCAAATTCAATTAGCTACAGTAGCGTTTTCCATGTTTCACATTCTGATGTTTTAAAGAAACGTGCGAGGTAATGGGTATTATGTTTATACAGCTGATGTTTTAATGTCATTTACATGCAAATGTTATTTGCGATACTTCTGATGTACCACGCTGTTGTATATGGATTCTTACTAGTATCAACGCAAGAACATATCGTTACTTACTTTTTAAAGAAATTGTTATATATAGAAAAGAATCACGAAATGTGCTTGTATGGATGTGAAATGTTAACTAGACTATACGTGTTATGTTATATGGTCTTAAACCCCCCCAAATGTGAGAGGAGCCCAGTAGTGGGACAATTATGGGTCATTATTTATGTATGTATTAGGTTAATGATTCATTTGAATTATGTATGTATGTGTGTTATTGAATTATACAATGTCTGTCTTTCAGTATTTAGTAAAGAAATCCGTTAAATTTGTTGACTGCTCGAAGGACCATTTTTGCATTGCAACAATTTTTGAGGCTTCTATTTTGGGTATCTAAAGCTACGTAGGTTCATACTTTAAGTTATCTTTCGTAGTTGAGTGAACATCGCGGTCTGTGAATGTCGGAATGACTGACATTTTATAAACCCTTGTTAATCTAGATTTTTGTTATCTGACATTTCAGTTACGGCATGCTTTTATTCCTTTGAACTGTATACGCAACGGGTGATGTAAATTCAGAACGTACATTTTTTTCTGTTTATGCCTTCGCCTGTGGTCCATTGTCTACTGGTTTAAAATCAATTATTGTCATTATGTTTATTATTGTTTTTGTTATATTACACAATTATGTTATCTAAGAAATGTGCTGAAATATGCACGTGCCGTACGATATTCCAATGGTTTGTGGAATGTAGATATTGTGGCTTGTGTTCTCAGTTGCTAATTGTGGCGAAGTTGTTTTCATTTGCCCTCCGCCATTGTGCGGTTATTTAGCACGTCGGTGAAACGTCTGTAAGAACATTGCGGAATTCGATATATGAAATTCAAAATTCGAATCTAATTATTCTTTACTTTTAAAGAAAATAATGATTTGTTCTAAGTGAATTGGAGTTATCGCGACTTTGTAAGGCTTATCTTTAGTGCGCTCGTCAACTCATTATTTGGTGTGGTGTCAACACTACACAGTGGTTTGTAAGGGCCAGCCTAATCTGTTTTAATAGAATTACACAAGTCTTCTAACTTGAATATGTTTAGTCCGTGAATTATGGAACTTTGTAAAATATATTACTTGAAAAAAACTATATTCTTGTAGTGAAGTGTCAGTGTTTGATGCGTTAATCGCATACCAAAGTGATTGTGTAAGAAAGGCCGGTTGTTACGATCGTAAAACTAGTGATGAGCATTATGAAGATCATAAATGAAAAGGTAACCTTGTTTGAAGTTTTAATAATCATTTTGATTTTTGTTTGAAAAGTGTTATTTGATGAAATTTCGGATATTTACGCGCGATAAATAATTTTGTACATATTTGAAGAAGCGAGCAGATAGCCTAGGTTTAGGTATAGGGGGTACGTTTCGCAGCTCTATGAGAAGTCACAGGAGCCAGTTAAGGGTTGTGAAGATGTCTCTAATGTTTCAAAGTTATATGAGTATTTTATTAATTATCACAAAATAATGATAACATCTCGAGGAATTCGGCATACCTAAGGTTGAGATCTAAAAAGCGTACTTTGATTTATCTCAAACAAAATTTTCAAGTTAAGACAGGTTTCAAATCTGTAAACATTACTTACATATGCTCCAAACCAAAGCAGTCGTAGATAATTCTTACGTTTGGTTAATGGATTTCGCCCTAAAAATTGTCCGTAATGGTTACTATCGGGCGTCCGGTCTATTTGTTTCTTGGTAATTAACATAAAGATAACTTTTTATAACAATGAATTATTATGTACTAGTAGACCAGGCAGAGTTTGTCCTGACTGGACTAGGACAGGGTTTTTGGAAAACATTGTTTTTATGTATCTCGTAAAGCAATGAAATTCCTGGAAAAACGAAACAAAAGGAAAATAAGTAGTTTTACAGATGTATAATTTTCATCCCAAGACCTTCTAATATATTAATTTTTCATATTAAATTTCATCACAATCGTTTCAGCGGTCTAGACGCAATCACGTCACGAACATACAGGCAGTTACTTTCGCATTTATAATATAGTGTTTTTGTCATGTTTTGTGGTATTCAATAAATTGTT
>DWPQ01001651.1:0-11864 GCA_018251795.1 Perichares adela | reverse complement strand
AGTAGTTTTTTCGTGAAAGAGTAACAAACATACATACATCCTCACAAACTTTCGCATTTATAATATTAGTAAGATAAAAATATAAATGTACTCTTAAGATGTGCGCACGTGTGCGTATGTTTAGATTTATATATTATTATATATTATAGTTTACATTGGGGCAATGCTGTTAGTGTTTTGGGTAAAATACGTCAGTTTTAATGTCATATTATGATATTATTTGTAAATATGTGTGTTTATCTTCTAGTCTTAGTCAAGTTCGTATTCTAAAATATAAATATTAATAACACAAAAAAAACAATAAATTATGACAATGTAATGTTTACCAGTTTACGTTGCCTGTGTATTACTCCTTTAGATTGACACATGTCTATTTAGTCTGTTCGACCTCAGCCTTCATTTATATGTCAGCAGTGACATGTCAGCTTAAATTGACGTTAAATTATAATGTAAGAGTAAGAAGAATATCTACTATCTTGTCTATATATACAGCGCGTTTTAGTAATTAATAATGTATTCGTCCTGATTAATGTAATATCCGTGTAATATTAGTAGCCGATATTAATTGCACTGCAATAAATATAATAATACCAAAAGTCGTGTTGCGCTTTAATAAACTGCTGTTTACCTTGTTTAGAGGTTATGTTAGTAAAGGCACTGTTATTTAAGAACTCCAAGACATGACCGAAGGGGTATTAGTAAACGATTGTTGTGTGATGGCGATACCATGGCCGTTCGTAAAACGAAAAGTGGAATGTGCGGGTGCAGCGTTTCTACGATATTACAACATAAAGCACCACGGCGAAGACACATTGCTGTTGACGTCAAAATCGAAGGTGAAAGCTGAAGAGGTGGTGTTCGAAGACGACGTAGAGTACCTTCGGAGCTTAGACCCGAAGGAATGGAAACAGCAGGACCACTACGCGGTGCTAGGCATGAAAGATCTGAGATTCCAAGCCACCGACGACGACATCAAGCGCGCGTATCGCCAGAAAGTGTTAAAACACCATCCGGACAAGCGCAAAGCGCAGGGCGAGGACATCCGTAGTGACGATGACTACTTCACGTGTATAACGAAAGCCTATGAGATACTGGGTACGCCGAAAAACCGCAGGTCCTTCGATTCAGTTGACCCATTGTTCGATGACTCTGTACCTACAGCCAACGACATCAAACGGGAAGGATTTTACAAGGCTTTTGGTAAATACTTTGAATTAAATAGTCGGTGGTCAGAGAAGAAGAATGTACCTTTATTAGGCGATGAAAACAGTCCCCGGGAACTTGTAGAAAGGTTTTATGCTTTCTGGTATGAATTTGATTCATGGAGAGAGTTTTCTTATATGGATGAAGAGGAGAAAGAGAAGGGTGCGGATAGAGAGGAGAGGCGCTGGATAGAGAAACAAAATAAAGTAGCTCGAGCTAAACTAAAGAAGGAGGAGATGGCTAGGATACGCTCTTTGGTGGATTTGGCATATGCAAGCGACCCTAGAATCCAACGATTCAAACAGGAGGACAAGGACAAAAAATTAGCAGCCAAGCGTGCTAGACAGGTAATTAAAATATATGAATCACTCATTGTACAAAAAAAGTAATAAGATATTTTTGGAAATTTACTTTGACCTAAACTTAACAGCTAACTTTGGAAGTAAACTGTTTGGTGTTTAAATAGTTTGTGACTTCCTTGTTAGTGTTCAATGATAGAAATTGGATGGAGAAGTTCAGTTGTGGAAGTTGTGTTGTACACATTCCAAAACATAGTGTATCTGTTGTGTAGTTGTTAGAAGTGAAATTAATATTTACATCATTTATTGGATTTGTTTAATCTGTCATTTTCTCCTTGTCCCTGTTATTAATATTGTATAGAGCCATAGTCAATTACGATGACCCAGTGTGGATTGGGGGCTTACACACACCTTTGAGGACATCATTGAGAACTCTTGATATGGCACACAGGTTTTCTCATAATGTTCTCCTTTATGCAAGTGATAATTAATTACTAAAACAAACATACTGGTTTGTGGGAAATTCATTGAATTATATAGGCTATTTCAACAAGAACTTTGTTTTCTAATACAAAATAAAACAAAGAATTTAAAGGAAAATTAATAAAATTTTTATTGTATTACAAATAGAAAACTTTGGCGTTTTATAAATGAAAAATGATATCTGGCAAATGTCCTCCATGACTACACTGACAGATGTTAATTCTTTCATCAAAATTGTCAATTTGGATCTTCAACAATGTGGTTCACGGCGACGATGTTTTCTGTTGTACGACCCGGTCGAACACCTGATGGTGTTGGCACTTTTGTACCGAGCCTGTCGACTCAAATTTTGCGACCAACTTCTTAATAGCGGTCTCAGAAGGACGATTATGTTGGCCGAAAATATCACGCATTTTACGAAATGTAACTTTCAACAAAACGACCATTTTCATAGTGGCTTTGCAAAGTACCTACTACGCCTAAATACACCGCCAAAAATGAAGTGTCAGAACTATCACGTTCTTGGTGTAGCCCCAATTGAAAAACAAAGTTCTTGTTGAAATACTCTTTAAATGCATCATCATCATAACAACCCATAACTGTCCCACTGTTGGGCTCGGGTCTCCTCTCACACTGAGAGGGTGTAGTAGTCCACCACGCTGGCCAAGTGTGGGTTGCCAAACTTCACATACCTTCAAGAACGTTATGGAGAACTCTCCGGTGTGCAGGTTTCCTCACGATGTTTTTCTACACCGAAAAGCAAATGATAATTAATTTCTAATACGCACATAACTTAGAAAATTATTGGTGCGCGCCGGGATCGATCGCACGTCCTCCCGTACGGGAGACTAAAGTTCAAACCCCTAGGCTATCACTGCAAATGAATGCATGTTAATAATAAATTCTTAATTTAAAAATAAACCAAAATAAATTTTATTTAAATGGATCTATTATATTCCCGCTATTGTATGTTCCTCACAACAATTGTCTGCTTTGAACAAAAATTTTGACTAATTATGAATTATAAATACACATTGTAGGATGCCGTGCAAGCTAAGAAAGCCGAAGAAGAAAGATTGATGAAAGAAGCTCAGCTTGCGAAACAGAAAGCGGACGAAGCAGAGAGAGTGCGTCTCGAGGCAGCAAGGGCCGAGAGAGAACAACAGAAAAAAAACCTTCGCAAGGAAAGAAAATCTCTCCGCGATCTCTGCAAGGCTAACAACTACTACGCTAATAACGAAGACGAAACCGTTAGCCACATGGCTGCCGTCGAGAAGCTATGCGAGATGATGAAAGTCGTACAACTACAAGACTTCATGAAAGACTTAGAAGCGAAGGGCAGAGAGGCGTTCCTGAATACCGTAAAAGAGTCAGAAGAAAAGGTGGAGGCCGAACGTCGGGCGTTATTCGATATTAAAAAGGCTGAAGAACAAAAAGCAAAAAAGAACACCGCCATGAAAGTACCTCTAGAGTGGACGCCGGAACTCACTCAACTTCTTATCAAGGCCGTCAACTTGTTCCCCGCGGGAACTAATCAGAGGTGGGAGGTGGTCGCGAACTTCCTCAACCAACACGGCACGTTCACGGACGAAAAGCGTTTCAATTCAAAGGAGGTTCTGCAGAAAGCTAAAGACTTGCAAAGCTCGGACTTCTCTAAGAGCAGTCTAAAAAAAGCAGCCAACGAAGAAGCATTCGATCAATTTGAGAAAGAAAAGAAAAAAATGGTTAATAACGTCGACGACAGCGGTATATCGAAAAATGACGCTCCCAAGTTGGTGAACGGAACCGCTAAGCCGAAGATGAACGGGGACGTTAATAAAGATAAGGAAGAAAGGCCGTGGACCAAGACGGAGCAGGAGCTGCTGGAGCAGGCGATCAAGACATTCCCCGTCAGCACCGCTGAACGGTGGGACAAAATTGCAGACTGCATACCGAACCGCTCGAAAAAAGACTGCATGAAGCGATACAAGGAGTTGGTCGAGTTAGTGAAAGCCAAGAAACAAGCCGCCAATCTCTCTAAATAACATTAGATTACAATTAGACACTATCAAATTGAAATTTAAGATAAAGTTTATTAAATTGGCCGTGCATGGTTTAAAGTTAATGTATAAATATATCTGTCAAACAATTTAGAAAGACTGTGGATTACATCATTCTAAAAATAAATACTTATTATTATCGGTCAGGGGCAGGACATTAAATAAATGTATCTAAATTGTTTAGGTGTTATTGCGGGTTTTGTACGTTAACAAGACATCCGGACAACCTGAAAGGCAGCTCCAGTCGAACTTAAACTGGTTCTATTAACCAGAGCTAGTACAAAGATAAAGCTTTCATTGACTGTACAGAACTTAGACCCAGTATCAAAATAGCATTAATAAACAATATATGTTGTCCCAGATTTCAAGTTGGCTCGTTTATTTCTCCATTAGTACAGTGATGTTAGTACTAAATGCTGCAAGTGGTATTAGGCCAGCCCTCATGTAACTTTATAGTTACCGGCACCCAGTGAGTAATAACTACACGTAATTTGACAGTACAGACATAAATTGCCTCGTTCGGATTATTGGGTCCTATGTGCATCAAACCAACACTTCGCTTTCTGTCATCACTGAATGATGAGTTGCACGATGGGGAAGATGAAATGAGTCTGTTATCCATGTTTCACCCTCGCCGAACTTAGTTCGGTAGCGCGGTTCGATAGTTTTTAATTGTTTATTTTAACATTAGTTGTGAGCCTACTTAATCGCTAACAAAATTTGCAACATACAATTTAAAAGTTTATCAACGTGTCATTAGAACCACATATAGTATAAATAACATAGACTTGATTGAACCAACACGAAAAATGCCCCTTGGCCCCTCCATAGGACACGATTACCAACAGTATATATGTATAAGGTACTCTGTACGAATACTGAATTTAGTGTCATATTTTTGTATTTATTTTTCTTTATGGAGACAATGAACATAGTCAATTCAAAATTTAACAGAGTTTTATTTTAATATCCCCGTTTCTGTATATGTATTTGCATCGTAAATAAATAAATATATCACTGGGCTCAAATTGAGAGGGTTTAAAGTCATAATCCACGACGTTGGCTAAGTGTGGATTAGCGGGCTTTACACACCTTGGAGAACGTTATAGAAAACACTCAGGTGAGGAGGTTTCCTTGCGATGTTTTTATTCCCCGAAGCAAGCGGCTATTTACTTTCTAATATACACATACCTTAGGAAATTAATACACTCGTATTGAGAATGTACACACGTGTTATGTCAATAGCCTGAGAAATGGGCGGATGGACCAGCGGATGTTAAATAGTTCAATAGTGATAGCCGACGCGTTGTCGGTCAAGAAAGAAGCTAACAATACGCGTACTTGTTTAGTGTTACACATCACGACAGGTGACACACTCCCCACTACCAAGTAGGTATTCATGATGCGTGATCTTCAAGAAACGTAATAAAACAAGGTACACTGTGTAGGTATACAGTATTTATTATTGACAATCATCAATCATTTTAAAAACAATATAAAACGTAATTAAATTGACTCATTCTTTGAACATACACTGGAAAGCATATAAAAAGGTATTAAAAGTATGGACAGTAAAAATGTTTGTTAAGTTCAATTTCCAAATGGACCTACTTTAATGCCAAATATCTTAATCAACAATATGAGACGTATGGAAATAATTTTGTATATTATTAAGTATTGCCAAATCGAACTATCGTTTATAATTTTGATATAATTGTATGAAGAAAATAATTTCCATTTTTTTTTAATGAAATTAATATCTAATGGTATCGGCACAAACTCTATAGAGAGTTCTATATGGGAGATGTGAGAATCACCACGCAATTTCCGATAAGAGAATACGTTGTAATAGCCAATCAATATTATCGTTATTATGGTCAACAGCTGTTACATACATAATGTTTTAATCTACAACAAATCTAAATATAAGATATTAAAAATACCTATATGTATGATTCAATAGAAATATACGATAAATATTCGGTCCATTCGTATTGAGCCTGGTTGGTGGTCCTCGTTCAATCGTTCAATGTTAACAATGGCCAGTGCTTCCCTACGATCGACAAATATACCAATGAACTAACGACGGTCAATAATGTGAAGCCCCTTCATCACGTTTCCACTGCAAAGCAATTGAAGCAGTTTCCGGTCGTTGTCCTAATTAGATGATAGTGGAACGCATTGTCCTGCACCTTTAGTACAAACATGGCATAAATGGCAACTTAAGTTAGAAACTGAAGAATGTGTATTTTGACCGGTTAATCTAATAGTTAGTAGTTGATTTTTTTATTCAAAGCGGATTTTAACGCAAAAATCTGAAACCAATATTTTAACGATGCATAGAAAATTTATAGCACGATTGTTGTTATACCTAAATAGGCATAAGAATTAGTCTAACGCTCTGAATTAATGTATTTAAAATACATTTTATTTAACAAAACTACTTGTGTATGATAAAATACCACAAATATTTGTCCTACGACGCAGATTTGTACAGGTTTCAGATGCGGCCCAAAACCAGAAATGGATACTTACATCAATATATTATAACAGCTTGCCCACTTCGAACTTATATAGTAAAATACATTATGTAGGTACTTAAAATATGTATAATAACATAATTATCATTTAAAATATTAAGTTATACATTCGAGTTTGGTTCGGTTCCATTAAGGCACGTCAAAGGCCATTGATTCTTTAAAGCTAATCATTGCTTACAGTACAATAGATAACTAATGTGAAATTAAAATATACAACTCTCAAATGAGGGCATGACAAAATATATCATTTTTTTTGTTTAAGCAGGCATGATTTTTATGTAACCAACCAATCTGTTCAAATATTTACTGAAACATTTTTCAGACTTTGTAATGGTACTATAAATTTGCTCAAGACATTTGATAGAATTATTTAAAAAAATGATATACCTGTACATAAACTTAAATTAATACTTAACACCTGACTGTGCTTGTACCTAAGGTAAAATAAAATATGACTAAATACAATAAATTCGAAATATAAAATAGTCTTAGTTAAAGTATTTTGAATTTGAGTTTAAAGGGATGACATAATTTCAAAATGAGATTGGTAGGTATATAAGAATTATTCAGAATAGAGCACCATTTGAGGCACCAAGAACTATCAATAATGTTTAATAACTTTGAGAGAAACTTAAAAAGTAGAGCTGATTGTGACCTTATATATATAATTAATAGTTTTAAAATTGTTTCTTAATTAGGAATGTAATGAGATTGTGATTCATCACAGGATTATTCATTTACCAAATTTATTATTCATAATTTCCAGTAACTCAACAAAATAATATAATATATTGTTTACGTATACAAACGACTATGTATAAAGTAATAAAGTTTAATACAAAATAAACAAAAGTACACAAATAATTGTAATTACGTCGAGCGACGTAGCGCAGTAGAGAGCTAAAATGAAAACTAATACTTTATTTGCATGTAATTAGAAAGACCGTTCAATGTGCAACTTTCTATTTTTATATTTATTAGCATCTTGACTAAGTTTCTAGTTTGAAGACGATCATTGATTACCTCTGTAAATTTTTCTAAACTGCAAGTGTTTAGCACCACGGGGACATTGTAACCAATCTTAAAATTAATCGAGAATATTATTGTCTTAGAGGTGTCTGTAGAACATGTATTGAGACTGTAAGTGAACTCAGTCAACTGAATGTTTTTTTATGTGCTATGAATATGTATCCTTCATTGTTGTATGATAATTGTGTTTCATTTTATTGTTAACATGTTACTATTCTGTTAAATGTAAATTAAATAGCAAATCATAAATTTACAAGTAATATGTACAGACAGTACATAATATAATTATATATGTATTCATTATAAGCAGTATGGCTTTTTATAAATAATAATATCTTTAGCAGTATAATGAGTAAATATCTAATGAAGGTATTTACTTTGAAATTTAAATATTGATAGAACACTGACAATGACAATGTGTTTTAGTAACTATTGTTATCTTTCTGCAAACCGCGGGTTCCGTCCTGTGAGCTTATGATAAACTGTAATGGTTTAAAATAGAGATTACAAGAGGCATTTTGTATTTAAATTGTAATAATCAGTATTACCATTAGAGATTAGACATTAAATACAAAAATACATTATGCTTTATTTTGTACCACTAGATACGTATTATACCTACATCTAAATCTTTTAAGTGTCAAAGTTATAGTAAAACTAGCTGTGCCCGCGGCTTCACCTGCGTGGAAAGCTCCCAACAGGCGAGAGTTTTTAATATTAATGGTTATATTTCAGTCAATTGACATAAAATCGTAACGCACTATTGCCTATAACCTTCTCAAAGTATTGCACTATCTTTTAGTAAAAACCTTACAAAAGTCCGTTAAGTAGATTTTGACAAAAAGGGGCACATGAGGGGAATTCGTTTTATAATAAGTGTAGATTTGGTGTTTACAAAAGGCGGCCTTATCGCTTACAGCTAGCGCTCTCTCTCTTAGATCTCTTCCTTGGTACTTACAAGTCCAAATTAAGGTGACTCCTGTAGCATTCCGCATGCACTCTCATGGAGGTAGTGATGCTGCTGGTGGCCCAGTATACCATCACGTTATCCAGCAGCTGTGTCAACGAGAACCTGTTCCGAAGATTACCATCTTCAGCCTTCTGGTTGTCGGGATTCGTTAATACGGAGAACTTCTCCAGAAGGTAGGCTGCGAGACCAGCTGGCGAGTCTGTTAGAGCTATACCTGTGGTTGGAATATTAAATTACTGGTAGACTCGGCACACTTTGTCTTGCTCGGTAAAGCAGTGACTCGAGCGGGACAATTCTTTGTAGAACATAGTTTTTATATATCTCGTATAACCATGGAATTCCTGGAAAAACTAAAAAAAAGAAACAAAACGTTGCCCATTTCCATCCCAAGACCTGTCTCCATATGAAATTTCATCACAATCGGTTCTGTGAATTCGCCGTGATCACGTCACAGACAGATTTACCTTCTCATTTATAATATTAATACAGATTTTTTATGGAACAAGTCAGTAACTTTTTTTATATGTACCTATAAATAAACAGTGACGGTAAGTGGTCGCTACCACCCATTAACGTCAGGAACATCAAAGGCATCACGATCACTTTGACGGTAAATAGGAAGCGGGTAGTTGCGATTTTTATGTCAACTTTGTTGTATTATATGTATTGCCAAAATCCTATGGGATTTATGCTGGATAGTATGCTATTTACTAATATAATGCATTATTACCAATGGTGTCTGGTTTAGTAGCCTGAATGTGTAAGTATCCAGTTTCCTCGAACGCTCTCCGTAGCAAATCCTCTAAGGAATTCGACTGGCTTGGAGTCTCAGGGTCTAACGTAAGACCAGGAATGAGGGACGCTGAAAGAATATTATACAGATCAATAGGAAAAAGCCATTTGCTAAATCAACAACAATTTTATATTTAAAACTAGCTGTACTTGCTGCCTTACCCACGTCGAAATCAATGCGTCGCAAAGTTTTTCCCGCGTAAATCCGCATCCCGCGGGATTTCTAAGATAAAAAGTAGCCTAAGTTACTCCGTATTACATCAGCTATCTTTCAGTGAAAGTCCCGTTAAAATCGGTCCACCCGTAAAGATTAATAATACTAATACTCTTCTTTAACCCAACTTCACTCCCACTTCAAAATACACCAAACAGTGCAAACACCCTTACATCTACATAAACACTTCTCATACACACTCAGTATATCACGAAGGTACCAGAATACTTGGCTTAAGCCCGTACCTGGTGCTGAAAATCCGCCCTCATGTCGAGAAACAAAAATATATACAAATAATAATATTTACCTAGCATTGTACGTAAAATTATCATCGGATGATATATTTTAGGCGTACTAGTATGAAAGCCCAGGACGTTACTGGGGTATATAGTGGCCATGGCGCTGCCGACCGAGTGGCCGACGTCTCCACCGTGCACGTAGTACGTCTTACGACCGATACGTTCCATCAACTTCGATATTACGATTGCTATCTCCGTCGTGTGCATACCCGCCCGGGCCGGTGCCTGGAAATATAACACTAGTAAACCCGGAGTTTGATATTGAAAAGTAGCGAATGGGCAGTGTTTTGATAGAACATTATTTTTATGTATTTTAAAAGGTTACAGCATACACCATGTAAGCGTTCACGAAGCCCATTTTCGCCGACATTTTCGTGGAATAATGAAATTCCTACAAAACTAAAAAAAGGGACGGTAGCTTACATTTATCCTAAGACCTTCGAGTATTCCTATGTGAAATTTCATCGCAATCGGTTCAGCTTGTAGCAAACCGACTGAAGCGGCAAATGAAGTTTTTATTGTAAAAGCTACCGAAAAGGTAAATTTTAATTAATTTGTTATTTTTATAAATAATTTTCGAAAATTTATACAAAACATTAGGTTACCTGAGAAAATCCAAAACCAGGCAAGCTAGGAGCTATAACTTCAAACACAAACTTATATTTGGGATTTGGCGTCGTGAGCTTTGCTATAATCTCGTAGAACTCGCGTATAGAACCTGGCCAACCATGCAGCAGTAGAATAGTCAGAACCTGAGAATAAAATGTTACAGCATAGTTAGTGTATTAATTAGTTACATTAAAATTCTTAATTAGTCTCGCAGGGTAGATCGCAATTATAATAGGTAACAAAAAGGCACCCTCGAAAAGGAAATAAAAAAGGAATAAGTGGGTATTTAGTTACCTTCTAGGCCGGCAACGCGTAAATAATACCTTTGGTGTTACGGTCGAATGAATTAGATGGCCTCTTTTAATAGTTTGCTAGCAAATGACATAAGAAAAAAATATTTTTTTTCAATTACAAACGGCGACAACTACCTAGGGATTTAAAATACATTGTAACATAACATAACAATCCATCATTTCAATGGTTCATCAGACTGAGATTAATACCAGGAGGTTTAATACCTTGTAATGTGTGTAAATCTACCATGTTGCCAAGTGTGGGTTGGTAGACTTTACACACCTTCGAGACATTATGGAGAAATATAGTTATATAGATATTGTATATAGAGTTATATTGTTATATAGAGAAGCAAGTAATTTTTTTTTAAATCTTTTGTAGCGGATACTTACTCTAACATCAGATGATACAACAGGCTGCACATGCATATAGTGAATGTTTAATCCCTGGATATTGGTGATGTAGTGATCGTACTTGTTAAAGTAATTCTCCCTTTCCTTAAAATTATAATGATTTTTCCAAAAGTCTAACACTTTAGTTAGATAGTGGGAGTTGAACCCGTACATGAAGCCAGAATCCTCCAGTGGAGGTTGGAACTGTCTCTGATGGAGAAGTCTCTCTCTCAAATCATTTATCATCTAGAATTCAAGAATGTTTATTAATTAATTACTGAAACTAACCATTTAAAATATGTAGTTTATTGATCAGAAAAAAAATAATCATAACAGTTAACAAGGACATGCATTACCTATTTTAACATAGAATCATTTTATCAAATATTATTGACTTGCTTTGACAATAATTTTATTTCTCAACAAATATCATAGGAAACTGCTTTTGTTATGGAGTAGATGTACAAGGAACTTAATAACTTAACATTATATGTTCTCAACATAGATTAAGGAGTTTAAAAAATAAAAATATATACTTTTAAAAGTTGTTTACCTTTTAAAAGTACAAGTGTTTGCCATAATTAAACCTGGATTCCCATGGGAGGGAGATTGATGCTTAAGCCACTATGGTATTGGTGCTTACATGTACTTACCACATCAGAAAACTCAATTCTAAAAGGTTTTATGGAGTCGTCCTGTTG
>DWPQ01001650.1:0-11866 GCA_018251795.1 Perichares adela | reverse complement strand
ATCTGTCACATAAATATCTGCCCCGGCCAGGAATCGAACCCGGGACCCCTCGCTTCGCAGGCAGGGTCACTACCAACGGGGTCGTACATATTTAAAAACAACAACATTTCAAACTTATCGCCAGTATTTATCCTGAGATGTGATTGTGTAAAACAAAATTGTATGTTTATTTTGTTTATAATTTTTTGTGAGTGCTATTTTTGTGAAAATATCATTTTAGGAATTTTAATTGACTTAAAACTCACAGTAAAGTTATATCTCGCCTGACAGAAACAAAACACCCATAAAGAAGCCGCTATTAAGGCGCATGTCATATTCACTCTTAATATATTCTGCGAAAAACCGTTGATGTGCATATCTGCATGGAAAAATTGCAATATGTAGTATAAATAATCAAAAAATAAAAATAGTTTGTAATCGCACTCCTGTAAAGTATCGATTCCCCAGATATAAGCGCTCTGCCGAGTGTTCGATGTTTGACTAAATAAAAATATAATTAAATAGACCAATACTTTTTTTAAATTACCAGCTCATATACTTGTTGAGACTTGTACTAAAAATGATGTTGAAATGACGTTGTCGTGCAGTGGAGGTTGTCCGATGATCGAAACATAAACTCAAAAGCGTTACTTTTGTACATGAACAGCTCGCATGTTCGACTACTTCGACGCGGGCACGATGGAGGGTCTGGCGTGGCGGCTGTCCCGGTGCACGCGCTGGCGGCTCGGCGGCTCGTGTCCACTACGGGAGCCCCCCGGCCGACACACGCTCACCCTGCACACGGCGCTCGCGGCCACCAGGTACAACGCGACGGAGGGCAGGAGGGAGGCGCTCGTCACATACTACCCGCCCCACGTGTGAGTTAACCATTACGTTACTTATTGCTAGTACTGTTAGCGTATGCTGTGATAGCCTAGCGGTTTGAGTTTCGGTCTCCCGTACGGAATACTACAGCCCGTTTGATTGAATCCTGTCACGCACTTGTAATTTGTCTGATACGTGCGTCTTAGTAAACGATTATCGCTTGCTTCAGTATACAGCTTGCAGTATACGTATATAGTCAACAGTACGCTTATACAGCCCATAAGGACATACAAATTTTTACGTAGTTTCATTACCATACATTTTTAAAATGGCATAAGCGTGAACGGTTACCACTAAGATTTTTTTTGTAGGGGCTCAGTTCTGTCACAAATTTATTGGTAAACTGACACTGACGCTGAGCATTTAACGTCTGTATGTCCAGCCGTTGTGAATATATTATGCTAACTTTTAACATAAATGTACAGCGATGGGTCTACACCCATTCTACTACGTACTACTACTACGTAGAATCAGAATTTTCTTGAAAATTTTGTCTTCTCAAAGTAGATTGTCTAATTTCACCAATCTATAATAAATACCATCGTGTCATTTATTTATCTTTGTGGTTGGATCTGTCATTTGTTTCTACACTAACTTATGCGTCATCGATAAAAGAAGCACTTAAATTTGTCATTGACGTCAATCGGAAATAGAAGTGGTCCGAATATACCTCCCTGAGAAATGACTTGTTGGATTTTGGCTAACGTTAAAAGATATGTAGCGATTCCTTGCGGTTTTGTTAATAAATATCTTACCATGTTTGTGTCACGACGCAATGTACTCATCTATATTATATCATTGCAAAAACCTGAGGGGTTAAGTCCGCACTCCACCATTGACAGACTTCTTGCACCCTCGAGATCATCATGGATAATTGTCAGGTATGCAGGTTTCCTCACAACGTTCTCCTCAGTCGAAGCTCTTACTGCTATACTGTTAACTAAATACAAACATTCACAGAATTTTAAACATTAGAAGCGCTCGAACGTTTCGAACTCGGGCCGCGCGTGCGGGAAACCGATATTGAAACCACTAGGCTATCACTGTTATTTTATAGAAAACGTAAATGATTTTATATTATAATAAAACAGGTATTGTGGTATCATATCATATCGTCTTAAACTTAACCATCTATTCATCAGTTGTTATTAAATGAGAAATATAATTTTGCATGACTATGTGTTAAAAATAATATATTAAGGCAAGAGATAAGCTCCTCGCGCCATAGACTTGGTGTGTGATCGGGGGTATTGACGAGACAAGTTTTGAAAGTTTCACATTGTAGGCACATAAATTAACGTACGTACTTAACGTCGGTGTACCAGCTTGTCGGGGATTCTGCAGCCGGCAGACTTCAGATCGAATTATTGAACACCACCACATTAGTTTAAATACCGCGGAGTACCCATAGTTATGGTTAAATCACTTCATATATCTGGTATTCTATTCGGTATCACTTCTAATGTTATTGTTACTTCCATAAGTCGCCTACTTCACAAATCTACATTGGAAGATCGTGACAGATAGATTGACGTGTTGTTTACTGGACAAATAAGTGAAACCGATTTGCTGTAGCCTGTAATGTCCCATAAACAAGTTTATAAGTGCTAACTCATATAGTTTGTTTCTGATGGACATTTTGCTGTTTGCCCTAGTGGTCTTTATAGCTACACGGACAGAGGGGCGAGATTGGAATGTACAGCCAGAGAAAAAATTTAAGTAGCGAAGAGGCGGTGTACCTTCGTCGAAAATTAGGGCCTGCGAGCGTTGCAACCTTTATGGGGTTCGAATCTCGGTTTGGGAGGATGTCATGGTGGCTCACGCGGATATGCGTTGTTGCGGCCGTATAGAATACGGACCTTCTTTAGTATGGGCTCGAGTTGCCATATATATGTGTGAGTCGTCTTATTCAATGAGTCGTCTGTAACCGAACCGGTGACTGGGTCTTAATCTTAATTCTGATGTCCAGACACATATACTGTGGAGGAAGGTAATGATAAGCACGAATAGTACCGGAGGTTATGAACCATTCAAACAATCATTGGTGAGAATGTTCAGATGTCCGATCCAAATTAGCACGTCTTAGTTTAAAAAACATGTCACAGAGTATTCAAGTAAATAAAAATGTATTTTGCTTTTATTTCAAACATTGAAAGAACAGTGTCGAAGGTGTTTAGTACACTACACATAATATTAAACTCATGTTTAACTATCTAAGTAAATATTTTGACTGTCAATGTTATAACGAAATGCATTTTTCAGGTAAGAGTTGTTTTTGGAGTCATGTTGGGAGAGCGAGTATTGGATGGGAGTGTGGTTATGTGCACCGAACTAAGAAATGCTTTTAGCCCTGATCTAAGAAATTATATCTCTAAGAACCAACAGTTGCAACTTTTATAGTTGACTATTAAAATATTACCCAATTTGAATATCCATTTAGCAATAAAACTGAACGGAGGAGGAGTTACATTGAAGTATACACTGTTTATTAATTCCGTAACTGACTGTTACAGCACTGACTTTGTCCGGTAAATATTTGTGATAACATAATACCTATCAGGTAAAGTCAGGTGGGTCTTTGTGTGTATGTTCTTCTATCTCGGCGATATCAAGCGCTTGTTTTTATTTTCACATTGTCGTAGTTTGTATTATATCATGGTTTCATCCAATTTATCATAACAAGTTAAGAGCTATTTTTTTCCATTTTGCCTCACCTGCAATTCTAAGATGTACCCTGTCAACACTACGTCGTAAACATTTTAGATGTATGCATTTTATCATCGTTTTAATGCGATTAAATTCATGGTGTTGTGTAACATCACATCATCTATCCATTAATCAAACATTCAAATACACATTCAATGTTATTGGCATATAATACTTTATGCATAATTTATTTTTTTGAGCTTTTGTGACCTTTTCAGTGCTAACAGTGTAATGCGACGTGCATAAATGTCGCACATTACTCATTAATTAAAAGATGAATCAAATTATTAAATATTTTTGTATTTTATAAATTGTATGAGTTATCTGTTTTTTTACAAAATTTTAAATAAGCGGGGCACGTTCGGATAATAGCGATGATTTATGACGATGTAAGTAAGATAAAATGGTACTAACCGGTTGGGTCATATTTCTATTTTTTTTTTAAATTAAGTGATATGTAATTTCTAAGTAAAGTAGTTGTGCAGTGGTCCGTCGACGCTTCATTTAATGTATAAATATACTTAGTTTGCATCGCACTGGATCACTTGCGTCTGTGTATATAATTGGCACATAGAGATTTATGTTAAACAGTTATGTTTTAAAAATAATTTATATTAAGGGAAATTTGCAAGATCAAAATCAAAATGAAGAGCAACTGATCCACTATACATGAGACGCTTAGCATGCTCGGTGATTCGTATTGCAACAGAAAAGTGCCACACAGGAAATCAGGATTATAAAAGTTGCTAGCACATACATACATACAAAATCAGCTCATTTTGTTTGTTCAATGTTTAAAAAAAGTTTTCTCTGGCGTAGCAATATTACTTCTAAATTTATAAGTACTTTTTGTTGCTAGCAACTTATGAGGGTTGCCAGTCCTATTAAATAATAGTAGGCGCGCATTCACGTACCATTTAGAAAGAAGTATTCGTACCGTACTACTGCGTTTGGTATGGAACTTCTTACATGCATCAAAATCTAGCATTTCTATTTTGAATGAATGATTGAGTTTTCGTTAGCTCTCTCTTTGAACCACTGGTTGTTTTAGTATTGATAATATTATCAGTTTATCGTGCTATTTACTTCATAACTGCCTGTAATGGCCCAAACGCGGTTACGTACACCACATTCGATAGTTCATTCGTTATCTCGGTTACATTTGACTATATCATATCAGATCGGTGATTCATGCAACTCCTTCGGTGTTCGAAGAGGGAGTTAAAGTGGATTGCTAAGTGCAGCAGTGTACTTTAATAGTTGTAGTGTCAGTAACCGCTAGTAACCACATTAGTGTTGTTATAAAACTAGTGTACAAAATCATCGTTATCTGTGACATCTTGGTATGTTTGTAAATTGGGATACAAAAATATATATTAACCTGGGACTACGTGGAGTGATCATGTGGACACTCGATGGTTCCTTAGCACTTGCCATTGCAATATGTCCTTTGTCATACATTTTGAAGTAGTACAAAGAAGTACTAAATAGTTGCGCCCTTGAGTAACAAACGACTTGTCAATCCAAAAAGATGACTTAACCTACATCTGTTTCGGTGTTTCCGGCTGAACATAATCTACAAAATTTATTTATGAAAACTCCAAGCTGTAAAAGGCTATCAATAATTTTTTCAAGTTCACGTTCTCAACTCGTCACTATTCTCACACAGTTTACCTTTTGATTGTTAAGAACGGGTGTCTTGTAGGTACATATTAGATAGATTAGGGTGGTAGAACAAATAATTGGCGTACGTATGTGCATCAGCGATTAAATGAGTTTGAATTGGATTGAATTAAGAGATGTACGGATATAGAAAAACCGTTTCACTTGAGAATCTGATTTACAGTTACACTAATTTTATAATAATGTTTCTGGAAACATCCAGAAACGTATTGTGAAGTTCCGCATTCATCATAACTCATCCATTTGCGTCACGCAGCTAACTACTAGTGTAATGAGCTTGTCAAGCTTGCATGTTGTACGATCGTTTACGTTGTTACGTTGCACAGTGTGACTGTATAGGATAGCAACTCGTAACGCTGCAAACACACTCCCAAACGTCGTCGGTGTATTAACAATCGTCAAGTACTCCAGTTGTGTTTTCAGATGTGATCGCCACAACTGTGTTTGCAGTTTGACTGTGTGGCACTGGCGCGGTGGGGACGGTGTGGTGACACGTGTCGTTGTGTTGCAGGCTCGAGGACGAGTGGGTGCCAGAGAAAGACGTGAGGCGGATCAAGCGAGTGGAGATATCGGAGTTGCCCGCGCGGACCAAGGTGTTGCTCTACGACCAGTTCTGCAACTCATACAGGTAACTACAACTATACAAGTTATCTACGGTTTTATAAATATCGAGATCAGAATGTTGCAAAGTTTGTCGTAATTCGGATTTACGCGGGAATTATAACATAAAACGTAGCTTAACTTACTCCTTATTACATCAGCTATCTTTCATATATCTTTCAGCTATCTTTCATTTCTATCTTTCATTTCACGGTTCCGTTAAAATTAGCCGTTCCAGAGAGTAGCCGGAACAAACAGATAGACAGATATATATACAAAAATTGTAAAATAATAATTGTATATGTACCGTGTAAATATACATTTAATAAAAAGCGGATATTTTAATATGTATTGCAAATATACACTCCAATTTTTTTGTTGTTGTATAGTGTAAGTTTAAGTTTATTGATATTTGTGTGTCGCCACATCGTACTCTGATAGAATACATTACGGAGGACCTGAACGGAAATCACGTAGCTCATACGAATGTAGTCGTTTCCACTGTACATACAAAAGTCATGTTCATTAAAACCAAACATATTGATTACCAAAATGTAACAAATTGTAATTCCGGCAAAGGAGGTGAATGAGACATTTTATTATCTTTCAGTAATTGACGATAGGACTCTGTAACTTTTATTCGATGTCACCATAAAACGTATATTGTGACAATATGAACAATCGTCGTTGCAGGAAGTCCCCGTCGCCACCGCCGGTGAGAAAGACCCCTCCGACACCGCCGCAACCGTCGCGGCTGCTGCCGACGCGGACGTGCACCTCGTCGCGGCTGTTGAACAACCTGATCGCCAAGAAGAAGGCGGAGGTGAGGAGCGACTGCAGCGCCACCAACCTGCCCATGCTGCTCAGCGACACGCCCGACCGCGTGGAGGTGTCCGGCGCCAAGAAACGGAAGCTCGGCCGACGGTACGGCGGGAACGCGTTCTGGCCCTCGGGCCGGTAGTACCGCCGGGACCCTTAGGGTGTTTACGCGGTCTCCGGTACGGTATGGTTGGCGGATTGACGGTATCCGGGAACGTTAACCTTCGCCTGTTCCCTATGTCCGATATCAATATTTTCTAAGCTCTGAAATTGCGAGACGCATCCGAAAATCACGGTCGTTAAGTGGTAAGCCTCGTAATTGTAAAACATTTATAAACAAAACACGTACAAACTTAGTAATACGATAAACGTTGTCTCGATTGGCATTCGGTCCCAATGTACGATATCGATGCGGACAGTGTGAATGGGGGTTTTATATTTCATAGTTTTCATTTATCCGGATATCAGATTGACGTCCGATAACGATATCGTATCGGTTAATATGAAAACGCTCTTATAGTGCGAACTATTGAATTAGACGGTGCAAATGTGGGTAATAGGGAGTTACAAATCAAATGAGTCATTTTCACATGTGTTTGTCATTACTGTTGCTAGTCAATTCATTGAATTTCAAACGTTACATAAGGACAATAAAACGTAAAAATTAAATTGAAACATCAATAGTGCAGATTCAATGTCCCTGTTATATGAGAACCACGGTGTGTCGATAAGCGTTTTGCGCTGATGTTCAGCACGCACTCGTACTTAGTGTTAGTAACATTTGTGTCGTCTAGTTCGGTTAAGGATCTGCGGTGCGGGCCCGCGGGCGAGCTTGGGACGGGTAGAGACGTGGAACGTTTTGTATACAAAATTTATGATTTTTATATGGATATTTTATAACCTTAGCACTCATAGATAAGAGAGTTAGTAATATCGACTTTCAACGTCAACGATGATGAAGCTGGAATAATAAGATACGATTACAACTTCAATTACAATGACAGAACTCTACATACAGTTTAATATTAGCGTACGTTGTGACAATTGTTAATTCCAGTGTAAAAACGTCGAATCGTCCCAACTCGTCCGGTCCGGTCGCACGGCGCCGCGTCGCTCCGGCACGGACCGGACCGCCATGTGTTCATCGCTGTATTTCGATGTGCCGCGCCTTATTGGCCCTATTTTATACGTTTACACTTTTGTTCATATTATTTGATTCACGTTACACTGTGTCAGGTAGCCTTGCATTTTTTTGGGAGTTTTATACTGGATGCATTTAAATTTGAACTATTTTTTATTGTTCAATAGTCAGAAAAGCGAGCGGCTAAACGTCAATATTACGTTTCAATTATTTTGTCGACGTGAAAAAAATTGTGATGTATTTATATACCAATTTTAATTATGAAATATAATCAGCTGTATGGTAGACACGGAACTATAGTTATGTCGAGTGTTCAGTCGTTTTATACCTAATGGAGAGTATGCAGATGAATTTTTTATATTTTTAAAATAATGAAGATAATCCTTAGCTGCCGACAGTCAAGTTAACAAACAAGCTGAATCCTCTACCGTACACCAGATTATAATATTTGCTAAAAATGCGATCTCGAAATCTGTTACATATATTGGTATACTATAAATACGACGAGTATTTTTTTCCAAAAATTCATACTGGCGTTTAGAGCTCGTGTTCGAAGTGAAAGTTATTATACTTATTAATGTAAGTGCGTATGAAGCGTTTAATTGAAATGCAAAGCTACTCGGCGCAGGAGCAACGTGTCGGTGACCGTGCAGCGGGGCGACGCGGCCGCATCGATTATCGCCGCCAAAGAGACGATGGATATACTCACAAGACTGATTCTTACTTTTTATATGATATTGAACGGTACGTCGTCGGCGAGTAGCGCGACCCTATTGTACATAGTTAGTGACAAATGTAACATAAACGAGAGAACGGTGTTCGGTGTTCGGTGTTCGGTGAACGATCGACCGAGCATCGGTGAGTAGGAAGTTAGAAGCGACCGGCGATAACGGATCACTGCCAACGTGTACATACATAGGTTATATTTAGTTGCGAGTAGCGTCGCGTCCGCTTTGGCTTGCGGTGACGTCACGCGGGCCGCTCGCCGCTCAGTGACGACGGGCTTTAACGATTTTTTATTTTCTTTTAGCAGCGAACGCGTTGCGAGTGCGTTCACGTAATTAGAGTAACGATTTAAATTTTGTTTTTTTTTTCTAGTACCAAAGCCCGTTAAAGCTGTCGGTCGGCACTGAGCCGCGGGCGCCCCGCTGCATGTATAGTGTTGTAAACGAGAACTACGATATATCGGAAACGTGTTTTTACTATAGAAGGATGGATTGCGCGAACACTTTGTTAGTTTATTCGAGCGAACGGTACGTGTTGCCGTTTCGGATGTCTACTTGTGAGGGAGGGAGATGGATATACATAGTCGTTTTCATTTTTTACGCGTTTGTTTGTCACCAAGTGCCTCAGCCCATCACAGATCTACCGTACAGTGTTCACTTTATATCGTAATGTACCGCGTAGTCATATCAGACGAAACTCGATGTTAGTACTAAGGCGTTAGAGTTCAATTTTGATAACTTGTAGTCCAATGAAGCAATTTCGATGACGCTTTAACGATCAACGTCGGTGTGAGTGTTTGTCTGTGCGTCGGTTTGTCCATTGTAAGTGTAATGTAATGTAATGTAATGTAATAGTCACTGCCATTGAAGTTGTGTTTGATGTGTGTGTGCATCGCGTGGCGGTGGCGGTGTGTGCTGTGTGTGACACTGCCGTACTGTAGCAATAACACTATGTGATAAGAGACTTAATAGGTGAATAACACAATTATTTCCACGCACAAATTTTTAGTAATTTTATTGTATATTAAATAAATATTACATTGTGCTTACTGTGTTCGGACGGAGCCCCCATTGGACTTGCCTTGGATTGTGGTCCATTTGATAAGGAATCGGTTGTCTGCCACTGTGAGGAACAAATGATATTTGGTATTGCGATATGTCATGTCCAAGTTTTGGTAGTTAATACCAAACGTGTTACTGTTTTGACTTGTAACAGTAATTTTATTTTAATTCGTCTTTAATTTAGTTTGACAAAAGCAGACATTCTGCTTGCATCTGTGTGATATTTTTGTATCAGGTGTAGATAAGTGTATGGCAGTACTTGATACCATTTGTTTCGATAGGCCTTATGTAGAATGTGAAGTGCGAGCACGTGGGTGTCGACAGGTATTTTACATTGAACGTTAATACATACTTTGGTTTCAATTAACGTATGGATACAAACATTGATAATTCATATTTCTGCAACGAATCTAGCAATACAGACGAATGTAGCGTCTGAAGATGTCCACTTCAGACGCTACAAACGTTCACCAAGCAATATATGTACAATATTGTTTTAACGTTAACTTTGACTGTATTAAATTAATTTTTATATCAAATCTGTTTTAAATGTTAAAAATAAATAATAACAAATGTATAAATGTTTGATAATATTTGTCGGCGCCCGGAGCGACGGTGTCCGACTCGTTCAGTGGGCGGTAGTTAATGTGAACTTTTGGATGACCGCTGACGTCACGTTTTAATGCCTTCCTAGTACGTAAGGTATATACAAGTGGATATATAAAATGAATTAAATACATTGTGTTCTGTGCTCATGCGATCTCGCTAGTATTTTTAGTTAGTGCCTAGTGATAAGTTAGGTGGAATTGTGTGTTAGTACGGTGTCGTTAGTCGAATGTCAACATTGTTGGGTAGGATATGTAAAGATATTGGATGCGCTCCGGTGCGCCTCGTTAGGACACTTTTACAATCGTTTATGTAGTAGGAAATGTACCGGAGCGCGCTCGGTGCGGCGGCGAGCGAGACGGCGCGAGCGGGCCGAGCGCGCGGCCGGCGGCGCGGACCCAAAGACGTGTAGTAGGTAAATTTGTCTCGTAGTGAAGTTGGTGCCTGAATGAGAACGGATAGTGCGATGCAGATACTAGGTTTCTTTTATACTTGTAACCGAGTGGGTTCCAATGTACTGATTATTTTTTAAAAGTAAAATTAAAACTAGACTAATTTTTTTCAGCACTGAGGGTAGTGCCATATTTTATTGGCTCACTTTTTTAATTAATTTAATAGTCAAATTCGACACCAAAAGCAGAAAGACAAAATTTGTTTTTTTTAACTCTCGCGAACTGAGTAACTGTGGACTCGTTATGATCTCAAATTAATCGGCGGAGAAACAATAATTAATGATATGCGTTTTTTTATATTTTTGCAATGAAATGGACGTCGTCTTACGCTTTAGGTTCTTATCTATTTAGCAAATTAGTTGACCTGCTCAAATTGTTTTTTTCCTATTCCTATTTTGGCCTACACGGTGTACAAAATTGTGTCTGTCGTTCGCTCGGCGGAGGCCGACGGACGAAATGTAAATTTTAGCGTTTGGAGACATTTTTGTACGACTCGAATTCTGTAAGTAACGTAGCTCCCGTAGGTTAGGTAGCCGATCGTAGGCAGAGAAATAATAAATATTTTGTGAACGTGAAAAATTATCGATGTAGGAACAATTATTAATGTAAAGTCGATACACTGAAGGGAGATAGTTGTCGGAGATGGTCTCAGCTGAATCGGTGCGCCGGTTTGGAGCGATCAGGACATTACATACACCGACGACATTGATATCTCAATACTGTTATTATATATACATATCGATACAAACAAAACGTGCGTACTTAAACAGTGGGCGGGGCGGCGCGCGGTCGGCTGAGACGATCTACTTCGATATATTTTTGTCACTGCCACATTAATGATGACGTATGGACGGGTGGACGGGTGGACGCTGGGCGGTGTGCCGGACACGGCTCATCGGCTAGGTGTAATTTAAGTTGTAATTTAATTTCATTTATCGAAATTGTATAAACAAAACAAGTATTTGACGGGAACAACGGTTGTCGCGACCAAAGTTCTGTTGTAGGCATAATTGGACAAGTCGAAGTTAAGTTGAGATTTGGTAAGTTGACGGTAGCCGCCACTTTGTATTGTGAGTTTCGCACTTTGGTTGGTTGCGGAACGTTTTGAGATGTGAAGGCGTGAAACATATTACGGCTGCGTCGCGCCTCGAATGTACAAATGGTGAACCGCTGACCGCAAACGGTAGGGGCGGGGGGCGAGGGGCGGG